>MU694130.1:0-27853 GCA_026770625.1 Nicotiana glauca | reverse complement strand
GGGGGGGGGCGAAAAGGGAGGGGGGTGTATTGTTAGGTTGGGGGGAGTGGGGAAGAAGAATAGGAAACAGGAGAGGGGGAGGGGACGAAATTGGAGGAACAGAAAAGAGAATATCTCTTTTTTTTTTTTACTTATTTACTTTTCATTCTTATTTTAATGATTTTTTCTTTATATTTTACTCCCTCCATTTTAATTTATGTGAACTTGTTTGACTAGGCACGGAGTTTAAGAAAAAGTGAAAACTTTTTAAATTTATGGTCCTAAACAAAGTCAAAAAGAGGTCCAAAGTATTTGTGTGGTTATAAGAGCTTCTCATTAAGGGTAGAATTGGAAATTTGAGCTAAATTATTTCTAAATTTAGAAAGGGTCATTTTTTTTTTGGAACAGACCAAAAAAAATAGGTTCAAATAAACTGGAACGGAGGAAGTAATTATTTTTTGTTCAAAATGTTCATATTCATGCTCATTATCCGCGTGAATTATACCCACTTTGTCCTGTTCAACCATTATTTTTCCATATGTGCTTGGTCAATGGTCAGAGAGGTTTAAAATATAGATTTTGAACAAGTTAAAGTGTCTCGATGAAAAAAAGTGAAGTAGGAGGACCGTCATGATAAAGTGATACAAGTATAAGTGCCATTTAGGCCATTCTGCCAAAAAGAAAAGATTAATCGGCCTCATGAGAGTAAAGTACACAAATAGCCTTTAAAGTGGATAATCTTAAATTTTTGACTTTTTTTGCCTCATGAGCAATTTTTTTAATTTAATAAGTGTTGCCCATTGCTTGCCTATGGACACTATTTTTAACTTTTGACCTTGAAGTTAAAGAGCATTTTGTAGACAATAAAATTTGTGCCAAGAAAATAATCAAGGTTGAATTTTTTAATTTAATAAGTGTTGCCCCTCGCTTTCCCCATGGACAACACTTTTAACTTTTGACCTTGAAGTTCTGAATGTGGCAAGTGGGGGCAAAAGTTAAAGAGCATTTTTTAGACAATAAAATTTACGCCAAGAAAATAATCAAGATTGAAAATATATTACAATAGTTGTAGTGTTTTATTTCAAATAATTTGAGTATAATAATATCTTTGAATCTTCTAATTCTTCCTTTCTAAGGTAAACTCAAGGGCTCTTGTGTTAGATCTTGAATTTATGGTTGTTTCTACGAACGATGATCTTGAATTCAACTAGCACGATATTTGCTTTAAACTTGTATGCTTTGAACCTTGATTTGCTCTTTGTTCTTGAGCTTGAACTTGATTTCATGAACTTATACTTCACTTCTTGAATCTTGCGGAGAAATGAGGCAATTGATTCTCGAATTCACTCTTGCTTCCTATTATGATTTGTGGTCTCTTTGTTGAGTTGTAGTCGTGGGAGGGAAGAGTTGTGATGATGACACGCTTTTTTGATTTGAATCACTGTCCAATCAGATTGAAATAGTGACAAGGTCATATTTGGTTGGACAGAACATATTACTTGTACATGTGGCATTATTTTATTGGCCTTTTGTGACGACCCGACCGGTCGTCTTAAGAATTTATGCCCCGATCCACTAATAACTGCTTTCGCTAAGTTCATTTATGCTATTTTGGTTTGCCGGGATGTTCGTTATTAGGTTTCGGAGAGTTTTGGGACACTTAGTCCCTAAATGAGAGCTTAAGTGTTGAAAAGTGGTCCGTAGTCGGAACAATGTGAAGACGACCTCGGAATGGAAATCTGATGGTTCTGTTAGCTCTATTAGGTAATTTCGTGTTTGGGAGCATATTTGGAATGTATTTTGGAAGTCCGTAGCTCATTTAGGCTTGAAATGCCGAAGTTTGAATTTTTGAAGTTTCCGGTCCAATAGTGAGATTTTGATTCGAGGGTCGGAATGGAATTCCGGAAGTTGCAGTAGCTCCGTCATGTCATTTAGGACGTGTGTGCAAGAATTTCAGGTAATTCGGACGAGTTTTGGTTAGGTTTTTGATTGAAAGCATGTTTTGATAAATTTTGAAGTTTTTAGGCCAAAATCCTTGTTTAATTCGAGTTTTCGGCGTTGTTTTAGGTGGTTTAAGGATTAGTACAAGTTTGAACGAGAAATTAGGTGTTATTGGTGCTTTTGGTTGGGGTCCCGGGGGCCTCGGGATGAATTCAGATGGTTGACGGAAGGTTTTGAAGTTGAAAAGTTGCTGAAGGCTGCTGGTACCTGTCATAACTGCACTTGCGGTTTGGATTCCGCACGTGCGGAGCCGCAGAAGCGGCCTGGGTATCACAGGAGCGGAATTTGGGCTCGCTCAGCTTTTTCGCAGGTGCGAAAGTTCAACCGCAGATGTGATTACGCACCTACAAGACTTTCATCGCAGATGCGGCTCGGGGCTATTATTTGGAAACTGTAGAAGTGGTATATACTCCGCAAAAGCGGAATCCGCAGGTGCGGTATGAGACCACAGAAGCGGAACCTGGCAGAAAAAGGAAAAAGTCGCATAAGCGGCACTTGGTTTGTAGAAGCGGGACCGCAGATGCGGTCCCTTGTCCGCAGAAGCAGAAACATCTGTTCAGAAAAAAGGAATTTCAAGGGTTGAGTTTCAAAAGTTGGCAAAATCAATTGAGAGCTCGGGAGAGGGCGATTTTGAGTGGGTTTTGAAGAGAAGATCATTGGGTAACGCTTCCTTAATCCCTTTTTGTTGTATTCCATCAATATATAGCTTAATTCATCATCTAATTTCGAATTTGGAATCAAAATGGGGAAAAAAAACTTCTTAGACCAAACTATTGGGTTTTGAGTGAGCATTTGACCTCCGATTTGGGAGATTTTTATATGGTTAGACTCATGAGAGTACGAGGGTTCTGAAAATGTGGAAATCATTCGATTCTGAGGCATTGGCCTAAGGGGCATTTTGGTTATTTTTACCTATTTTCGCGTCTAGCTTTAAATTTAATAGTGGAATCAGTTGTTTGCAATATTATTTATGATATGTATTTGAATTGAATAGATTTGGGCCATTTGGAGTCAGATACTCGTGTCAAAGGCGTGGTTCCTAGTTGATTATTGAGCCAGTTCGTGGTAAGTGGCTTGTCTAACCTTATGTGGAGGACCTTTCCCCTTAGGACATGAGCTTTGAATATTTGAATGCCTCGTACGTGAGGTGACGAGTGCGTATTTGAGCTAATTGTTGTAAACCCGTTTCTACTTGAAGTATTTAAATTGAGATTTTCTGTTTACTTATTCATTTTAGACTGTAAGTTTAAACCTGTGCTAGCTTAGAAAAGCATATTTAGCTAACTTACTTACTTAATTGTTTAACTGTACTATTTGTACTCTGTGAAACATGTTAGGCTAGAATTTACTATTACTTGTTCTGATTTTAGCATTTTATACCGAGATTATGAGTTGTTGTTGTTGTGTGTTTAATTTGGGACTACGAGACGGCTTCCCGGAAGATCCTTGTACTTGATATATCCTAGATTGAGGGTGCGGGATACCAAGAGATCCTTGACACATGTATTTCTATATATATTGGGATACCAAGAGATCCCCGGCTTACTCATTGAGGATACCAAGAGATCCTCGGGATACCAAGAGATCCCCGGCTTACTCATTGAGGATACCAAGAGATCCTCGGGATACCAAGAGATCCTTGGCGCATGTATTTCTATATATATTGGGATACCAAGAGATCCCCGACTTACTCATTGAGGTTACCAAGAGATCCTCGGGATACCAAGAGATCCCCAGTGTATATGATGAGGATACCAAGAGATCCTCGGGATACCAAGAGATCCCCGGCTAGTATTCCTTGTATTGTTACCTTTTCTTTCTATTACTGTTCTTCCTTATTCATCTGGTTTAGATTCTCGGTGTAGACTTCATTTAAACTATTTTCGTTATATTTATTATGTTTTATCTCAGTAGGGCCCTGACCTTCCTCGTCACTACCCAACCGAGGTTAGGCTTGGCACTTACTGAGTACCACTGTGGTGTACTCATGCCCCTTCTGCGCATATTTTTCATGTGCAGATCCAGGTTCCTCTACTCAGGTGCACTATCCTTGAGGCGAGGAGTTATACGGAGACTTCGAGGTATATCTGCCTCGCCCGCAGACCAGAAGTCTCTATTCTGTTCCAGCTTTAGTATCTAGTTTTTTCCTTTCTCTCAGTTGTTTAGATATTCTGGAGTTAGAGCAGCGTAATATGTTTCTATTAGCCTGTGGCTCCCATGAGTTTCTAGGTTTTGGGATTGAGTTGTAGACTTCTGCATTTCTTTTGGGTTGTATAGGCCGAGCGGCCTTATATGCAGTCATTATTTTACATATGTTCAGTTTTAATTAATTATTCCGCTAGTTATATTAAATTTCCGCATTGTTAGGCTTACCTAGTTGTAGGAACTAGGTGCCATCACGGCATGTTCATGGAGGGTGAACTGGAGTCGTGACACCTTTTAATTTGACTTGGCATGTCCGGTCATTTTGACTTGTGGCATGACCATATTGGCTCTTCCGTTTGATTTGGCGTGTCACGTTATTTTACATGTGACACCATACTAAGGATGTATTATGGTCCGGGCCCAGCCCAGGACTAGCCCGGGACCGCGAGCCTACATTGGCTTTGGGCTAAATGGGCTGGCCCATATGGTCCAGTCCCAAGCAGTCCTAGGAGCCACATTGTGGGCCGGTCCTACATCTAGAGACCGCGAGCCCGGGACCGGCTGGTAGGCCTAGGCCGGTTCTACCGGGCGTAACGGGCCTAACGACTATTTTTCAAATTGTTTTTTTTTTAAAATTGGTCGATGGTTGGAAGTTTTAAAACTAGCGGTTGACCTGCCAATTTAGCCGTTTGGCTTTTAAAAAATAGCCATTTGCCCCCCCCCCCCTCCCCAAACTTTGTTTTAACCCCAAACTTATTATAATTATACTTTTTTCTTATTCTCAACTATAAATAGCCCCTAATTCTTTCATTTTTACTTACAAAATCTTCAATCTCTCTCAATCCCTTTCTAATTTTCTTCTATAATTGCTTATTTTATTATTGCAATTTGTGAAAAATTATGAAGTTGGTGAATTGAAGTATTCAAGTCTTCAACGATATACAATTTTCAAGAAGTTGTTCGTCAATTCGGTAAACTTGTTCCAACTCTTAAGTTTTAATATTATAGTTTTGTTTGTTTTAGTTTGTATAATTACTTAATATGGCCTTTTCTTTGGAATTTTTTTTGGTGGTAAGGAAAAATCTAAAATTGGTGAATCTAGTGGCCAAACTGCTAGTCCTCCCCCGGCTCCCCAACCCAGACCTCTTACCTGTCCTCTTCCACCTATTATTCTTGATAGTGATAACCCTTGTTTTCAATTACCGATAATTACCGATAGTCAATTTTGCCATGATATTGCACCAGGTCAACAATTAAATGATAAATATATGAATGCTCTTTATGCTAATCGAACTATTGATGAAAATGATGAGGAAAATAATGATTTAGATGAAACGCAAATGGATTTAGATGATACACCTACTACTCCTGTTGTTAACCCAACTGATAATGATCCAAATGATGCCCCGCCTGACCCTCCTGTAGTAACCCCTAATTTTAATAGACAACCTTCTAAACGGCAAGAAACATCTCTTGTTTGGCACTTTTTTACTCAACTAAGAAATCAAAATAAGGGTAAGTGTAAAAATTGTGGGACTTTCATGGCTCATAAATTTACTGGAGACCGTAGCAGTATGGGTACTTTGACTATACACATAAAGACACGCCCTAAAGATAAAGCTAGATTTTTTCAAATGAAAGCTGCACAAGAGGGGACAAGTTTAGGTACTCATGTTAACCCTATTACTCGGTCAAATCTAGTTCACTTGGGAATTAACACTGTTATCGGTGGCATTTTACATTATGATCCAAATAAAGATGGTAAAGAATTGGCAAAAATGGTTACTGTTATGTGCTTACCTTATAGTTTTCCTTCTAACCCTCACTTTGTGCAATATATTAGAAGAGTTTTTAATCCTACTTATAAAGGATGGCCTCGCGCAACCGTAAAAAGTGATATTATAAATATAAACATGAATATGAATAATATTTGCGCTATTTATTTACTCATATAGATTGTCTCGTTGCTATTACTACTAATATTGGTATAAGTGGTAATGATTGTGATTATGGTACTGTTACCACTCATTGGATTGCTGAGCAATGGAAAATGCAAAAGCGCATTATTACTTATAGAATAATTAATTCACGTCACACAGGTAAGTTTATTGCTAATGCAGTTGCATATATTTGTTGATATTTTTGAATTAGAGATAAAATAATGTCATTTTCAATGGATAATGATTCTAGTAACACTAATGCTATAGGCTTGCTTACAACTACACAAAATCCTTCATTTAGTAATATTTTCCATGTCAGATGTATTTGTCATACTTACCATTTAATCGCCGGTGATGGTATGAAAATTTTAAATCTTGAAATTGAAAAGGTTAAAATGACTCTTAATTAAATTTTTTTATTCAAACAGTAGAAGTATACTTCGAGAATATTTTAAAAAAATATGATAAATTTGGCATTAGAGAAAGAAAGGTTCCTAAAGCTTGTCCGACTAGATGGAATTACATGTATAAAAGTTTAATTATTGCATATGAATATAGAAACCCAATAAACACAACGTTTAATGCTCGTGTTGGTGATGATGATGATGATGATGAGCACCTTACAAATCAGGATTGAACCAATGTTAAAATTCTTGTAGACATTTTAGAACAATTTCATGTTGCTACAAATGAATTATCTGGACAATATTATCCTACTATTTCTAACTGTTTAGTTTATATTGCAGCACTTGTAGATTTGTTTACTCAATTTTTAGAGGGTGGAGTAATTTATCAACTTGCTATTAATTCTATGAAAGATAAGTTTATAATATTTTTTCTCTATCCCCTATTTATGGTGTAGCTCCCATGTTAAATCCTACCATAAAATTAGGAGGTCCTTACTTTTGGTATACAAATATTTATAAGGCTTTATCACTTTCAGCTGAGGAATTTGCTACATTTGCAGATGCAAAAGCCTCAATTAAAATAAATGCTCAAATAATTTATAATGCTTATCAACTCGCCTTAGATCATGCTAGACCAAATGTTCCGACTCCTACTTCGTCTAGTTCACAATCATCTAAAAGAACTGCGGGCCTGTGACGACCCCGCCAGTCGTCTCATGAGTTACCTCTCTATTCCCCCTATTTATGCTTCTTTATGCTTCGTTATCCATTTTTTATATGATCAAGTTTATTAGTTTACGTTCGGATTGGATTTGGTAAGAAATGAGATACTTAGTCTTTTTTAAGAAGGTTTAAGTTGGAAAAGTCAACCGGATATTGACTTATGTGTTATAGGGATTGGATGCTAGTTCTGATGGTTTGGTTAGCTTTGGGAGGTGATTTGTGACTTAGGATTGTGGTCAAAATTGGTTTTGGAGGTCCGGTTTAGAATTAGGCTTGAATTGGCAAAGTTAGTATTTTGGCGATTTCCGGTTGATAGGTGAGATTTTGATCCGAGGGTCAGAATCGAATTCTGAGAGTTGTTATAGCTTGATTATGTCATTTTGGATATGTGTGTAAAATTTCAGGTCATTCAAATGTGGTTTGGTTGGGTTTTTGATCGAAAGCGTATTTCGGAAGTTGTTAGAAAACTTAGGCTTGAATTCAATGAGAATTGATGGATTTGGTGTTGTTTGAGGTGTTTTTATGATTGGAACAAGTTTGAATGAGGTTTTAGGATGTGTTGGTCTTTTTGGTTGAGGTCCGGGGGGCCTCGGGGGAGTTTCGGATGGTCAATCAGAAAATTTTCTAAGTTAAAAGTTGCAGAATTTTCATTTCAAGTGCTGCAGAGAATTTACTCTTCGTGTTCGCGGGGAGAGAGTCGCGTTCGCGTTCGCGTAAGGTTAATTTTGGGAAAAATAAAAATGTATTTCACGTTCGCGAGGCTTAGGTCGTGAACGCGATGAAGGAAGTTCAGAGCTGGGCAGTAAGTTCATAAAACATTTGATCCACGATTTTGAGCCATTTTCCCACCATAGTTGAGTATTTTGAGAGCTATTTGAGGGATATTGAAGAGGGATTCAAAGAGAATTAATTGGAGGTAAGATTTATGAATCTAAAACGCAATTTTATTGTGAAATCTATCTATAATTTCATGGAAAACTTGAACAAAATGGAGGAACTAGGGCTTGGGATTTTGAACTTTTCAATTGGGATTTGAGGGGTCATTTGGACTCCGATTTTGGTGTTCTTTATATGCATAGACTCGTGGAGCGATAAGGAACCCGTTGATGTAACAATTTCTGAGTTTTGATAAGTGGGCCCGGGGCTCAAATTTTGCTAATTTTGGTATTTTTGATATTTTTCGATTGTTTTCGCTTGGGCTTTGTTCCCTTAGCATATTTTGACATATTCGTTTTGATTTTGGATAGATTCGACGCGCATAGAGGCTGATTTGAGGGGAAAGGGCATCGCGAGCTAGAGATTTTGCCGGTTCGAGGTGAAGAATGATTGTAAATGATATTCTGAGGGTTTGAAACACCGGAATTGCACATCGTAGTGCTATGTTGAGGTGACTTGCACGCCGAAAATCGAGCGTGGGATAGAGAACCGTTGGGTATTGTGACTTGGTCCGTCCCGATTGATGAATTTACCGTGTATTTGACTAAAACTTACTTGTTATCATCATGATTTGGGCTGATTGCCATATTAGGCTTCGTACCAACTATTTGCACCCTTCGAGGATTATTATCACTGTTTCCTCATTGTTTTGACTTATTACTTGAACTCAGTCATGCTGTTTTCCGCTGTTTTACAACAGCCATTTTTACTCAGTTTTGAGACTTAAATGATACTTCTAAATGATGTTTTGGGCTGAGAACTACTGTTTTACTAATGCCGATAGGGCTTGTGATGATTTTATCTGACTGAGTGAGGTCGAGGGCCTGTGTTGTGAGAATATTATGGGATCGAGCTGCACTCCGCAACATTGTTATAATGATACTGATATGAGACCGAGTGCCTAGATTTGATGCCACGAGATGGCTTGATATTGCACTTGGGTAGTAAGGGGCCCCTCCTGGAGTCAGCACACCCCCAGTGAGCACTGTCGACGAAATATATGGATCGGGCTGCACGCCGCAGCGATATATAGATCAGACTGCATGCCGCAAAGGTTACTATATGATACTGATCTATGTGTTTACTTTGTTTCATTTGTCTAGAATTATCTATTATTTGTGTTACTTTACGGGGTATCTACCTGATTGCCTGGTATTATCTGTTGAGTGATTGTTGTGCCCGAGGAATGGATTTTTGTGTTTATCTGCACTAATTGTTTCGCATTCATTTGCATAACTATTGCAAAAGTCATTTTCAAAAGAGATGAATTAGATTTAGTTGGCTGGCCTTGTCCCCACGAGAGGCGCCATCACGACTGGGTCTGGGTTTAGGTCGTGACAGGGCCTAAAAACACTTAGTTCTTGGACGGAGTTGAAGGGTTCTCAAGGTGATAATATTGGTGATACTTCACAAATAAATGAGCTTCAAGTTTATTTATCGCAGGGACTTGAACTAGAGAATCCCGAAGGCTCTTTTGATGTTTTGGAATGGTGGAAGGACAAAGAAAACCACTATCCGGTTCTTTCAAGGATGGCTAGACATATTTTAATTGTTCAAGCTTCAACAGTAGTATCGGAGAGCACTTTCAGGCAGGCGAGACTTCAAATCGGTGATCATAGAGTATCTACGAGGGAGAGCTTGGAAAAATCAGTACTCTTCAGAGATTGAATCCGTTTGAAAGAAGAAATTTTGGACTTGCTGAATCAAAATTGGATATAGACGAAGCTTATGAAGAAATACCAGCGAAACTTGTAGAGGATGCTGCTTCACCCAGAAGTAGTGATTAACAAGCTTCTTTTCCGCCACCACCAACGGAAATTCCTCTGAACCTTGAATGATTTATGAAATTTGTTAGAGATAATATGTGGACTAATATATAACTTGTATTTTGGCACATCTTCATTAGTTTTTTTTCATTTTAATGGTGGTATTAGCACCTTGTTGTGCTCATTCCATTGGGGAGAGGAAGACTAATAAATATATTGCTATTTTTTGTTAATGTCATAATAATAAAAATTATAAGGCATTCCCTTGAATATTTCTTTACAGTTTTTTGGTGTTTATATTTGATTTAGAAGATTTAAGTCACAATTTTATTATATAATTTACAAGAAATTGCCTTAGATTAAAAAATTTCAGAAAATAAATAACTAAGAACATTTAGGCCTGTTTAGGCCCATGAGCCCGACTGATTTAGCCCGGGATCATATGGGCTCAGGCCCACAGTGGGCTGGTTCCACCCTCAATGACCGTTAAGCCCGTGACCGCTTGAACCCCGCCCGCTACAGCCCGGGCTCGTTTGGCCGGCCTGTTTGGCTCGCCCTATCCACAGCCCGGGCTCGTTTGGCCAGCCTGTTTGCCTCGCCCTATTTGGCTTGGCCCGTTTAGCCCATTTAGGCTCGGGACCAGACCACAATATAGCCTTACACCAAACTGGACCTCTAGGAAGATGATATCTTTGGCTTAATGAAGTAGGCTCATAATATATAGCCAGTTAAATAGGCTAGAACGATGAATTTGACTTATTTATTTAACTCATATATATTCGACTTATATAAATTATCCAATTATATTAACCCATTGTATATGGTCAAAATCGAGGAGCATGGTTTTAAAGTCTTAAATTGAGCGATAGGTCTAAGTCCGGGAGACTCAAAGTGGGGGTTATATCCGTCCAAGAGTCACCTACCTCGAAGAAGCTGATCGAAGGTCCGACAAGTCCTGCATCGAGGGAATCATAATCTCGAAGTCAATCAAGAAAGAGCGGGAATTCCTCAAGGACACGTGGATCATAACATAAAATAAAGGATAGGATTTGTACGAAATAGTGCATGTTCGTACTAGGTTATTGTACACCCCAATAGAATTCTTTACCCTAATGAGGAATGTACTATATTAGTGCTTTCCCCTCCTATATAAAGGGGACCCCAATCATTTTGTAAGGGCATCATATCATTCACTGCAATAGAACACTCTTATTCTTCTCATGCTTAACGTGCTCAACAATTATTCTTTAGCTTTATTGCCTTTACTTTATTCTTCATACTTTATTAGTCTTAGCTGACCTCGAGGTCCCTGAATAGACAAGCTCGAGGCCCCTAATGCTTCGAAAACATTGATCTGGTTCATTTTTTCTTCTTACTTAAGCTCAATATCACTCATATAATCACTAGTATTAGGATATATCACGTATCCTTAAAACTATAAATTATCTATAATTGTTGCTCACATTTATCGAGGTAAATAGTTTGGCTCCCATAGAGGAGCTAAAAATAATAGTGATTATTTTAGTGCTAGTTTTCTGATAACACACGTTATTCTTCACACTTTTTCTTGTCAAAGATTCTTTGATTTCAGAATTAATCATGTCTAGCACGCAGAATACACCCATTCACGAGGATGAAGGTCTAGGAGAAAATAGCGGCATAGGGATCGATTTACCACCCGTAAACTTCGAGGGAGTGCCAAATGTGGAGCCAGTTGATATTAGCTCCTACAACGCTCACAGACGCAGGCATAGACCCCATAAGGAATGCACATTGGGAAGCTTACGCCGGATGCTAGGAAACGCGAGGACTGGAAGAAGAAAGAGTCACCCTCCAAATCGAGATGCTTCAGGCTCAGCAAGTTGCCATTGCTCGGCTTCAAAGTCAGAACAGAACTCCTAACACCACCGAACCAGAAGACACACGACATGAACCTGCGCTCAAAAGGCCTGATAAAAGTGGCTCGGGGGCTGACCCCATAATTATGTAAATGCTCGAGGAACTGACTAAAAGGATCGAGTCCAGAGAAAAGAATATTGAAGACAACGATAAAAATATGGAAACTTACAACTCCCGAGTAGACCATATACTAGGAGCACCTCCAATTTTGAAGGGTCTAGATGCCAAAAAAATTCTCACAAAAACCTTTCCCCACAATTGCGGCTCCAATACCCATTCCCAAGAAGTTTCACATGCCCGATATACCAAAGTACTATCGTGCCCCCTTTTTCTCGCGAAATCAAATTTATGACATTTTGGTTGGGACAACATTTTCCTTTTGGAAAGGGGTTTTGAAATTTTTGAAGAGTCGCCACCTAACGATTTTAAGGTGCGTTAGGGCACCTATAGGGTTCAACTACAACTATGTTTGATAACCAGAGATAGGGTAAGGGCTTGAAATTATCCTAAGGTGAAGGTGTTAGGCACCCCTCAGGATCCATTAGTGTGGTTCCTGGCCAGATAATTTTTGTGAATTTGTGTGATTTCAAGTAAACAAATAATGCTCAAATAATATGGAATTTTGAATACACAAGTCTTTGAAAATGATTAAATAAAGCAAAAAGTTTTGAAAAGAGTTATAACTAAGCATACTGATGAATGTAAAGTGGTCCTAAGTTTGTTTGTAATATGGATCACATCAATGCAATACCCGGTAATTACTCCTCAAAAGAGGGGCTACACGTGGTACTAGTGCATCGATCATCATATCCATATCTACCCTTCCCACGCCGTAAATGTATTAAAGCGCGTATTGGTCTCGACCTCTAGTGCATGCTATTTCCCGTCCCATTCCTATCAGTCTCGGAGGAATTTTAGGACTACTATTCCTATAAGAGGGAGGATTTAGCTGACACTTAGGTTTAAAGGTAAAGGGCTAAGGTGACATACAAAACACGTAGGACTACATTTAAAGGGAAATCATGTAAGCAATCAGAAGGCTCATATAATCCTCCGCAAATAATACATATAAATAGCACGACTCAAACACAGTTAAAGTCTAAATTTTCTAAGTCCTAAAGTAGGGGATTTGAGTCAGAACCAAATTCTTTATATAGCTCCAATAAGAAATCCGAATTAGGCCTACCTGTTGGTTGTAACAGTTTGGTAATTAATGAAATTAGTTCCAGTTTTATTCAAGTATTTACCTAAGACTTTCCTAGGCGTAATAATGATATCCTATGAGCATGATATCTAGAGTGATGCTGTAAATAGTGATTTGTTTTAAACAGGCGATTTGGATCCTATAAACATGCTTTCTAAATTGTATTGATAAAAGAAGTAGGTTGTTTAAGCCGATTCAGGATAGTACGAGTCAAACCAATTTTTAACTAAAATGGTTTAGATCATATAGGCATGATCTCTATTATAGCTGATTTTTATTCCTACAGACATGGTATCTAAGTATTAAAGGTTGATTTTTGTCCTATAAGCATGGTATCTAATTGAACATGAGGTGGAGTAGGCATGATTATTTGATCACAGCGAAATTCCTATAGGCATGATTTCTATAAAAAATATTTATTTTAATCTTATAGGCATGATATCTAATTGAACATGAGGTTGAGTAGGCAGGATTTATTTGATCACAACGAAATTTCAATAGGCATGATGTCTAAGTGTTGAAGTAAAACATGTAGAATTTATTAAACAAATCCTATAGACATGTTATCTACTTGAACATGAGGTGGAGTAGGCAAGATTTATTTGATCACAACAAAATTCCTATAGGCATTATGTTTAAGTGTGGAAGTAAAACATGCAGAATTTATTAAACAGATCCTATAGACATGTTATCTGCCCTTTCTAATAATTTAAAACATGCATAATTACCCCATCCCTTTTTGTTAGCCAACCCCAATATTTGTTACAAATTATTATAGACCAAATATTTGAATTACAAAAGAAGTGCTGAAATAAGAAATTACAACCAAAAGAAGACTGATCTTGACTTCCTATCTGAGTTATATAATTAACCGCTTCAAATGCCAATGATGTTCAAAGCCTTTCTCATACCTAGGTATGTCAAAGTTCCCTAAGTGTCTTAAGGGAACCCGGGCAGTGCTTACACCCAGGTTTACATAACTAGATAGAAATGAGTGCAGTGTGGAATTGCCAGCTCTTATGTGTCCAAGTTCAGAGGGTGCTCAAGGGTCCTAAGGCAAGGCTCACATAAGAGGGGCAGAACCTAGGTTCTAAGAATATAGTAGAAGTGCAGAACAAAGATTTATTAAAACTGGGTTGGAAATAATAAGTGGTAAAAGTGGTTTTGAAAACAGTCGGAGTAGTGAAATAGAAACAATAATCATTTTCAAAGGGGCAAGGGATTATGGGATTTATTGTATAACCCCAGCAGGGGTCTGATTTGGTCATGCACATCAATAGCTGGTGCTGGCATGGACGCAAACCATCCAAAAGAGCACAAACACATATAGGGGATATGGGGGTTTGGGATTCATAAGATGGCAAGTGAATAACAAATGACTGATAGAGTACACATATATGGAAACATTAATTTAAAAAGGGAAGGGAACATATTTCAGCATGCTAGTAACATAAATACACTGCAGAGATATGAACAAAAGTGAACATGAATGAGAAACTGAAGCAACTTAAAGAAACATGTTATTTTTGAGACTCAAAAAGTTAACTAGGACATACCAGTCGAGAAACAAAGTACAGAAAGGTAAAGCCAACAAGAGTCCACAGTCTAGCCTTGGCTTTCAGCCTGCTAGACAAAGCGATAGCACAAGTAGCAGTAAAGAAAGAGAGAGTTTTAAGTGTAAGTTTGTGTTCTGAACTCAAGTTGTTCGTGTGTCTAAAAGAAAAGAGGTGGTATTTATAGTTTTGAAAAGGAGTAGAGAAGAGGTAAAGTCTTAAACACAAACATGGAATTAATCACAACCAGAATCAATTAACAGAAGTGATTTCCTTTAATTAAGGAATCACTGTTTAACGAGTAGTACAAGTTTAATCAAAGAAAGAAATCAGTTTGGGGATAGGCAGATTATTGCCATATAAGGGGGCAGTAAAAGTATGAAGTAAATAATCAAGTCTAAGTACAAAAATAGGCTTATTTTGGGAAAGGATTCAGCAAGGTAAAACATCACAGTAAAGGAAAATAATCAATTAATTTTAAACAGATGAGTAAAATTAGGGCTCGTAAGAAAACCCTTTTACAATTAGTTGGAAGATTGAGGAAATCAAGATCATTCAAGAAAGGAACACGATTCTGCACTTCACCATATAAATAGCAAGGAATGAACAAGCATGCAGAGTTAAACGAATTGACAAAAAGAAGCAACACAAACATACAGTAGCAGTAAGGGTAAGCTAGGGTTCAGTAGTAAGAAAATATTCGAAGTACAGTAGTCAAGTAGGTAAGTAGTCACATAGAATCAACAATGAAGAAGAACATAGCAACAGGTAAAGAGAGTCAGAAACAAGTAAAAGTCTCACAACAACAAGTGAGGCAAAACATTTTAAGAAATTAGGGCTTCAACAGTAGCCGAATTTAAGAGA
The DNA here is from genome assembly GCA_026770625.1 of Nicotiana glauca. Lineage (NCBI taxonomy): Eukaryota > Viridiplantae > Streptophyta > Magnoliopsida > Solanales > Solanaceae > Nicotiana > Nicotiana glauca. The sequence continues at coordinate 12,436 of MU694130.1, read as the reverse complement.
AGATAAGAGCTCAAATAAGATAAGTTAAACAAGGAGAAAAGAGTCAAAAACAAAGAACTTAATCGAACAAGTACACATTTAAACAAATAATTTCAGAACCCGGATAAGACCAAAAAGGGAACTAGGTTTTTTAACATGCTGAATCAAATAGAAGGAAACCATAAACAAGTTATTTGAACATATAAAATCATGAAACAACACTAAAAATCAGAGAAGAGGTCTTTAAAAAGTTAAGAGAAACCCAAATCGTTGAAAGTAAGAGTCATTTTGAAAGAAAAGTCAAAGAACCTTCGAGAAACACTTAAAAAGGTTCATAGTAAGCATAGATCTAAGATAGATCTGAAAGAAATTGAAAGGTCTTAGAGATTAGGGTTTCAGAGAACCCAGAAAAGTGAGAAAGACTTTGAAAGTTAACGATCTGACCAGAAAAAGTTAAGGATCTACCTTGAAAGACCATGAATGGCCGAAGAAAGGTCATGGATGATCGAGAAAGGCCATGAACAGAAGTCAAGCAAGGAGTGGACCATATTCCTTCGAGGTCTAGGCATGAAACCACAGAAACAAACACCCAAGAGCCATATGAGGCAGATACACATCTCAAATGGCCACGAGAGGCCATGTATTAGGTAGGTATTATGGTGGGATTAGATGCCGGCGACTAGGGTTCATGAGGGATTGGAGAGAAAATTGAGAGGGAATGGGATTCAGAGGCCGCAGACAATGAATAATGAAGTAGGTTTAGGGGTCGTTCAGGGTTAAAAATTGAGAGGGTGAATGCTGGCCGTTGATCTGAATGATCAACGGCCTGGATTAAAGAGGGTAGGTAGGGGTCCGGGTTTGGGTCAGTTCAATTTGAAATCGGGTCGGGGTTTAATTGGGATTGGGACAGGGAAATTGAGTTTAATTTGGGGTTACAATTAGGCTAAAATTGAAATGCAATTGGGCTAGATTTGAAATAGCCAAGTTTTCCTATTTAATTTATAAAAATAATAAATTAATTTCTAAAAACAAATTAAAAGTACTAAAATGATTTATAATATATAATTAACACTTTAAAAATATAGGACTTTATTTTATAAATATAAATTCAATTAAATCTTAAAAGAGGCTAATATTGCAATTATATGCACTTTAGCTTAAAAAAATACTAAATAAATTTGTAAAAATATGCAAAAAATTACCTTAGCTATATTTTATAAATATAAAAATCCAATAAATAAATCATCAAAAATTATAATTTTGGATATAATTATTGGGATTCTATGGATAAAAAAGGGAAATAAATTGATTAAAACCCTTTAAAAATAATAAAAAAATTTATATACTTGGATATGATTAGATATGCATATATATGCCATTTTGAAGTTATTTTGTATATTGAAAATATATAGGGAAAAATTGGGTGTCAACATCTGCCCCTCTTTACTCGGGAAGAATGAAAGAGTTTTTGGGTAAAGATATGATGACCAATTTTGACCGAGTGAAATGGTTTGAAGACGTTTAGGTCACACCCCGATTTCTGAGCTGCATACATATCCCTGGTACTACAGGTATCAGGTCATCAGAAGTTCAGGATTCGTCGGCGGAGTATGCCGACGGATACTTTCCAAGAACGAACGCAATATCTAGGGCTGGGTGAGTGGACGGCTTGTGGGAACGGTTAAGGTTTGATATGGATACAGGAACTAGAGCGAGACTACTCTTGCCGGTTTACTCGCAAATAAACAATACAAGCATCTCTACTGGAAAATAGGCCTATGGCAACAACAGGTAAACCGTTTCAATTGATAGGTCAACCGTTGCCATAGATGTATTGGAACGGTTCAGTAACCGTGACATCCGCTCGCGTGCCAATAGATCTACAGCAACGGTTGATACCACCGTTGCTATAGATCTAGCTATCGCAACGGTTCTCCGTCTGTCTGAAGCAACGAGTATTCATTTCAATTACAACGGTTAAAAAACGTTACCGTATAGTTTATGCAATGGTTCTAAACTGTTACCATATTATTTACTATAATGGTTGGAAACTGTTACAATATAGTTTATTGCAACGGTTATGTATGCTATTGCAACGTTTATTTACAGCTATTGTAACAGTTTCATTGCGCTACCGTAATAGTTTTGTTTCTATTGCATCAATTTTAATTGCTAATTGCATCAGTTTGTCACACTTTATGGAACGGTCTGCAAGACCTATCAGAACGATTAAGAATGTCTATGGCAACAACGTTTGTGCTTATTGCAACGGTACTATTAGACTATTTTTAACGTTTAATTGACATTACCACCTGGGAATATTTGTAATTATAACCTGGAAATTATATAAATATAAAGATAAAACACTTCATAATCTTTCATATCCAATAAGATAAGAATAACAATAATAGCAAAATATTTTAACCCAATTACATAAGTTTTACAGTTCAACACTTCAAAAGTTAAAGTTTCAAATTTTATAACAAAAGACTCCAAGAATATCGACAACAATTCAAAGTTCTTCTTAATTAAGGTCTATATCTTTATTATCTCCATCTTCCCTTACTTTAGTTGCTCCACCTGCAAAAGAGAATCAATAAAGTCATTAAACAAGAATGGGTATAGTAGAATTTTCTCTAATTGTAACTTTGTAAGTAGAGAATGGGTTGGTTTTATCTTCCCTTTCATTCTTCTAATTGTAACTTTTAACCATTCTAATCTTGGCTTTTATAAGCCAATGCCAAATATAAGGGAAAGAGAAAACAACAAAAAATTGGGGGATAGGGGGTAAATGAAAAATCCTACTGCCAAGGCCAATGCTGACTTTTCGGAAGTCCATCCCAATATGTATGTACACAAATTAGTTCTTTAACAGGAGGTCTGAAAAAATCTTATTTTTCTATACAACTACTCCAATAGAGCATGAAAATATTTTTGCAAGAACATGTGAACCGAAGGATAAAACAGAACTAAAAATAATGATCCAACATTAACAACAGCCTCGTTTCTTTCAATTTCTTACTGTAGAATTCTTATTTTCCATTCATCTAACACATTATCTGTGTAATATGAAAAATCTTCAAGAATTTCTAGCCAATGTTTAACATTTATGTCTTTGACCCGTCTTTTAATTTCTCAGCATAATTTCTAGTCAATCTTGCCTTAAAGTAAAATAATTGAACTAGTCTTACAGGTTAGATTATAGTAGTTCTATACTATATTAAGTATGAACTGTAGAAAAAGTCAGACTTTCCTTTGGATCACAATGACATTTCATCAGTACTAATGACTTCTAGCACTTTAATTGCAATACATCAATTTTAACCAACAACGCATGCAGAACTCAAAATAGTGTGTTAAGGATATGTGATCCCAGTATCAATAGACAATAGATAGTAGTATAAAATGTGAACATTGGGTTGATTTGGAGCTGAGAATGAGGTAATTTCAGATGTCCAAATGGGACAATATTGACATTTTTGTAGACCTAACTACAACATTTATCGTCTTATAATATCTTATTATTCTAGATACACTTATGTCATCTTAAATCTTTTGGTTTAGGGAACAACCTTAAATTCCATAGTAAAACCCGGAATATGGTAAGGTTCTATTATCCCAACCAACAAGATGCTAAAACAACCTCTAATTAACAGCCTACACTAGAACTAGATGATCATAACAAACTTATTCAGAACCACATTTTTGGACCCACCTGCTCTAGGTAGACCAAAGGAATACAAAAGGAAATCAGACAAATTAAACACATATAACTTAGGATAAACCATTACGAAATTCAGGGAGCTACCAACAAAAAATCATACTCCATCAACTTATATGAGACTTTTCTGCCACGGGACACAGTGTTATTAAAAGTCACAGCTTCTTCGCTTAAAGCAATGAAGCAATGCGAAGTGAGGGTCATCATTCAACACATGAAAATATGATAAAACACACCTTATGAACCTCAAAGTGACTCAGTAGTAAAGTTACTTAGGACTTCCAAATAATGCAAACTCTGTTTCCAAATATCTAAGCCAAATGTTTGCCCAAACAAGACATAATCACTAGAGAGCAAGAATTCCATGTAATGTAAGACAGACATGTCAAAACTAAAAGAAGATATCAAATTTAACCATATTGACTGAACTTTTATGTACTTGAGCCGCTTTCAGTTGGGGTGGCAACCAACCCATCGCTCCGCTTCACTTCTCGCTTAAAGTGAGGAAGCGGAGTTTCATTCACAAAATGCAACCATTATTAAGCTGAAGAGAAACTATATTTCTCGCCTAAGAACATGATTTCTAAATAAACAAAAATCAGACATTATAAGCAAATCATGTAACAATTTTCAGTTTTACCTTGTAGGTATGAGAATTCCAATATCTAAGAAGTTCCCTAAATTTTGAATCCGGAACATCAACCGGCCTATTCTCCATTCGAAGCTCGTCATTCTCATAGGGTTCAAAATGGTCTTTATATAACTAATTTTTGTACTTTCTCCAAGCATTTGAAATTGATTGAAAAACTCACTTTTTTGCACCTTCATGAATGTCATATTTTCTCTACAAATTTAGAGAAGTTAGGTTGGTGTAAACAATATAAAATATCCACACACAGCTATTGAATATTGCGAATTTCAAACCTTGACATATTTCCACATATCTTCTTTTGTCTCAGGTTTCCTCCAATCAAACACATTAAGAGGATAAGAAGTCGCATTCCTTGCCAATGTACCAAGGAAGCTACCCAACTCATTTACATCATCATTAGTAGGACCTATGGGTTGATTGTTCTCTTTTAGCACAATTTGCTTGCGTTCTTTCCTACCATGAACACTTTGCATCTGAGTTTTTCCTCTTTTTCATTTTTCAATAGAAGGACCTACATAAATATGAATTAAGAATAATCACCAAAAGTCATTACGTTATTGAATTCAACAATTGAAATCTATATGTTCTTGCCTTGTTCCTCGGATTGCTCGTTTGTTTCATGATTGGAAGAATCCTCAACTTGTTCTTGTACCTTTTGTGAAGTACGAGAGGTGGAATCCAGTGGTAGGTTTTGTAATTGTTTACGTACTGATTATGATGCAAGAGAGGCAGAGTTTAGTGGAATTTTTTGCACTTGCTCATGTACTATTTGTGATGGTGCAACAGTAGAATGCAAAGGCAGCGATCCACCTGCAGAAGTAGAATGCTGCAATTGTTCAAGCACTGGTTGTGATGCTGAAGGTGTAGAGTTCAGTGGCATTTGATGCACTTGCTCATGTACTATTTGTGCTGGTTTAGAAGTAGAATGCAGAGGCAGTGACCTTTGATCTTTAAGAACTCTGTTTGTTTTCAATGACGAAACCTTTCGGTTTCACAAATATGCAGGCGATCTAGCTGCTATGCATTTTGTTAATTTTTTATTTTTACTTGAGCGCCCTTCCTGATTCATGATCCGCTTTCCTCTGTTCAAAATTAGATACACATGATATCTAAGAAGTATTTGAGCACAAACAATAGAATCAATTGAGTAACTTCATGCTGCTAAGATACAAACAGTAGGTATAAGAGTCATGGTAAACCCTGTGGCTGAAAAATCTAATATTTTTTGAACAATCTTTAGATTTTGAAAGAAAGAAAAGATTAAAGAGCAACATCTAGAGCCATAAAGATGTACTAAACCTTCCTTTGAGAGATACAAGTTTAAAGTTTTCTCTTTAAAACAAAGAATCTCTATAGAAAATCACTAGAATGGCATCACAATGAAACATATATCTATGTTTCATCCACTAAGCACTAAATGTTTCATCAAAATAAGAGTCATGTCAAACAAGTTTTCAACAATTATTGTCAGCTACACTATTATTGCTTTCCTCAGAACCCATGGACACTAATGTGCACGTGTTAGTGCTTTGGTGCCAATATTGAACTGCCACCTAAGCACGGAGAAGTGTCCAGCATACGCTGTACCTAAATTCACCTGGTATGATTGAATTATTTTATTAAAAAACACAATTAGGGGGAGAAGAACATGAAATGCTAACATCAAACGAAAGTATATAAAATTAAAGAAGAAGTATAAAAGGAGGCTGTTTGTTCACTTTGTGTTTCTATGACGACCCGACCCGTTGTCTCATGTATTACTGCTCCGTTTTCCCCATTTTATCGTTTCTTCATGTTCCATCATCAGTGTTTGGTGTGTTAGAATTGATTTGGGTTGGTTTTGGTAAAAATGAGATACTTAGTCTCTTTAAGGAAGGCTTGTTTTGGAAAAGTCAACCGGATGTTGACTTATGAGTTAGAAGGTTTGGATGTGATTTTTGGTGATTCGGTTAGCTTTGGGAGGTGATTTGTGACTTAGGAGAGCGATCGGAATCGAATTTGGAGGTCTGGTGTAGAATTAGGCTTGAATTGACGAAGTTTGAATTTTGGCGGATTCCGATTGATAGGTGAGATTTTGATCCGAGGGTCGGAATGGAATTCCGAGAGCTGTAATAGCTTCGTTAAGTTATTTTGGATATGTCCGCAAATTTTCAGGTCATTCGGACGTCATTTTGGTCGGGATTTTGATCGAATGAGAGTTTCGGAAGTTTAAAGAAAATTTATTCTTGAATTCGTGGTAATTTGATGATTATTGTGTTGTTGTATGTGTTTTTATGATTGGAACAAGTTAGTATGGTGTTTCAGAGTAGGTTGGTGTTTTTGGTTGAGGTCTCGGGGGCCTCGGGATGAATTCGGGTGGTCAAACGGACCAAGTTTGGTTATTGGAAGCTGCAGAATTGCAGCAGTTATTGCAGAAGAAAATTGGTCTATGCGATCGCATCGACTGGATCGCGATCGCATAGCACAGGGTCGTGAAGCATTGTGATCGCATGGTTTAAGTCCGCGATCGCATAAGAGGAATGTAAGGGCAGCATAATTTGCACTAAGCAATCGCATAAGTTGGGACGCGATCGCATAGGTTTGAGGAGTAGAGCACTGCGATCGCATTGCTAGGAGTGCTTTGGCATGGAACGTTTTTGAGCACCTGGAAATTTGTTCATCGCGATCGCATGCTTAGGGCTGCGATCGCATAGGGTTAAAACCTGGGCGGACAGAAGGGTTTAATAACATTTCCTCCGCGAGCTGAAGTCATTTTTCACCATTGTTGAGCATATTTGGGAGCTTTTGACGAGGGATTAAGAGGATTTCGAATAAGATTCGATTGAAGGTAAGTTTTATGAGTTAAATACGTGATTTCATTGAAGATTCTTTATTGAAATCTCTGAAAATTGGGTAAAAATTTGAGAAGTTAAGGCTTGGTTTTTGGTAATGTAAAATTGGAATTTGAAGGGGCAATTGAACTCCGATTTTGATAAATTTTATATGTACGGACTCATGGCGAGACGAGGATTCTGAAAATGTGAATTTTGTAATTTTTTGAGAAGTGGGCCTGGGGCTCGGGTTTTGCCAACTTCGTGTTTTTGGGTGTTTTTCGAGTTCTTTCGATTGGGTTATGTTCCATTAGCATATTTTTACATATCCCTTATGGTTTTGATAAGATTCTACACGCGAGGAGGTAGATACGAGAGGGAAAGGCTTGGCGAGCTAGATTGTCGACCGGCTAGAGGTGAGTAATACTAGTGAATGATACTCTGAGGGTTTAAAACCCCGAATTTGCACATATTAGTGCTGTATTGAGGTGACTTGCACACTGGACCTGAGCGTGGGGTGGAGCACCGTTGGGGATCGTGACTTGGTCCATCCCGGTTGTTGGTTTTTACCGCGTATTTGCAAAAGATTTGTTGTTATCATTATGACTTGGGCTCATTGCCATACTTTGGGCTTATTGCCGATTGTTTGAACTCTTTATGAACTATCATCACTGTTTCCCTCACTATTTGAAATATTATTTGAACTCAGTCCGTGTGATTTACACTATTTTATGAACTTAGCTATATGTTACTCAACCTTGGAGTTTTAACTGATATTTGAACCATCATTTGAGCTGAGTATTATTGTTTTACTGATGCTGGAGGGGCTTTTTGACTATTTTTGGACTGATTGAGGCCAAGGGCCATATGTGAGGGCATGAGGAGTGATGTGAGGAGGCTTTCAGGCCTCGAGTGATATGTGAGGATGCTTTTAGGCCTCGAGTGATATGCGAGGAGGCTTTCAGCCTCGAGTGTTATGTGAGGAGGGTTTCAGGCCTCGAGTGTATTGTGAACAGGCTTTCAGGCCTCGTGTTGATATTATTCAGGCTTTCAGGCCTTATTGATAGCGCTTGGGCTGAAGGAGCCTCTCTGGAGTCTGCACAACCACAGTGAGCGCGGGATACCCCTTTGAAATGAACAGTGGTAACAATGACACTGTCATATGTGTTTCGGTCAGGTAACAATGACTGACCAGTTGGTAACAATGACTGACTAGTGGTAATAATGACACTGAAACAAACTTTAGTCAGGCAACAATGGCTAAATGGTCAGGTAAAATGGCTGACCTTACTTGTGTAATCTTGTTTATTTGATTCCTTTCAAGAGAATGTTTTGCTATGTTTTCATGAATTCTACTGTTATTGGTTTACTGCTTAAGATAGCATTATTTGTGCCCTTTTGGGATTTTATACTTTCAGTGTTATTCACTTTTATTACCACTGAGTTGAAAGTACTCATTTTACTCCCTACACCTTGTGTGCAGATCCAGGGCAGTCTCAGGCTGAGTGATTCTAGTTGATCCAGAGTTCTTTCCGGGAGCATTTGCGGTAGCTGCACGGCGTTCGCAGCCGATGATTCACCCCTCTATCTTTATCCTTTACTTCCGCATTATCAGTGTTAGACAGACTTGTAGTAGGATGTTATTCGGTCATTAGAGGCTCATGGTCATGACAGCGGGTCCTAGTTGGGCTGTTTAGGTATTTTGCCAGATTTTTCGTATTTTTATCATTATTTCAGACTTAGACTTAAATAGATTTATCTTTACTTGTTTAAATAATTGGGGTACTTGTTATAAATGGTCGATCTTGCCTAGTAGTGTGCTGGGCGCCATCACGACCGGGTTTGGGGTCGTGACAAGTTAGTATCAGAGGCTAAGTTACTTGGTCTCACGAATCATGAGCCGGTTTAGTAGAGTCTCGTGGATCGGTACAGAGACGTCTGTATTTATCCTCGAGAGGCTGCAGAACCTTTAGGAAAACTTCAAATTCTTGGAATTCTTATCGTGCGTACTTGATTCAGCTTGAGATATAATTCTTGAAATTCCTTCCACACGTCTGTATGCGTACGTGAGCGCGCAATATTATATGTACCTTGATGGTTTATGATTTCCCGATTGAGGGGCGAAAGGTAATCTTTGTGAGTAGGTTGGGACAGTCTGGAGGACTTAAGGCCGGATCTTTGTCTTTGGCTTGAGCACCGAGGTGCTGATTGTGTGAGAAATGTTTTGAAGTTAGATGTTCGGTAATGGCCTTATTAGCTGTAATGGCGGTTGAGTGTCCATGTGATGAGTTTGTTAGCAATGTAGGATGTATCTATGTGATCTTGGTAGTGACGAAGGAGTATGATAAATAATAGGTGAACTGTTAAGTGTTTGATTCCAATTGTGATCTGTTGTGTAGTCCCGAGATGTGGGTGCGTGAAGAATATTTTCATGACTCTTAGTTGGAAAGTAAAGTACATGTCATGTGGCGGTAAGAGTTTAGACTCAGCAAGACTAATTGATTGTGTAACGTATATGACGGTTGGTAGGTTGAAATATTGAAATGAGGCGAAGCAAGTGAGATATCTCCTGCGGGGTGTCCTTAAGTGGTATGATCCTTATGTGTAATTGAAAGGTATTTTATATGTGTTATGATTCGAATAGGTTCAACGCATGTCCATGTATCAATTTTGATAATATAATACATGTAGTATTGACATTTATGTTGTTGATATACATTGTGATGCTTTGTCGAGTTGTGGACGTGTTGTTAGGATGGTTTTGGTGATTCTCTGGCAGGTGGATAGGCCTAATTACAAAGGAAACTCTGCCAAAATTTTTGAAAAAAAATTTGGGACTTATTAAAAATTTTGTCGCCTAAAGAGTGGGCTTAACTGTTGTGTGAATGAATGCAAGAATTGCAGAAGAGTTAAAATTTTTGATGATTTGTGTCTCCAAAAAACTTGTAAATGACTTGAATTTAATCTCACTATAACATTGTGGCATCATTAGAGCAAAAGTGCTATGAGTTGTTAAGAGTGCCTTGATATATGGCTTCGAGCCAAGTTGGGGAGGTTGCTGTTGGTCAGCTGATTGCATGGTTATGTGCTATGTTGGTTCTATTTTGAGGCACGATGGCAGATTAGTTCTGGTTACAGAAATAGAGCTGAGGGTGGCACGTGTGAAGGAAAAAATCTACAAAGGTTATATGGTGCTTTCGTAAATGTGAGAAAATACTAGGATATTTTGAGCTGTTGTTGATAACGAATGCTCAATGTATAGAGAAGAATGATGGTTGTTTGTAGATGTATGAAATCATGTTCTACGGTGTCATAGTACTAATAAGGCACGAGTGGTTCCGTTCATTTAGGGCGGGTGAATTACAGCTGAATAAGAGTGAATGACTCTCGAGAATGGTTTTATTGTGTTCAAGATTTTGCATGTAATAATCAGGTGTCTTAAGGTTATGTGTGTGGCTAGGGACTATGTTTTCATTTAGAAAAGATCAAGACTTGTGGTAATGTATGTAATTATGGGATTCTATGTATCTGTATCTAATAAGTAATGGTAACAAATTCAGATTCGTAGGAAGTTCTTCAGAGTGAAGCATTCTGGAATGTGGTATATCTGGGAAACGTTTGAAAGGGTATTCAGTGGCCTATGGGTCTTAGAAATTGTGGTCTTATGTGCGAATCTCGTGTGGTAAACATGAGTTGAGGTATTTTGGTGCTACAGCAAGGGACAATATCAAATTAATGATGAATCATAAAGGAAATTGGATAAATGGAATAGCTTGATAGTAAACCGAATCGGTATGATAAGGATATGATTAATTCTTTGTATGTGTTCGAGGTAATGAGTCTTACATGTATTGTGCAGCAAAGCTCTTGAGTGCTGGCAGTTTGCTTAGCTCGATTTGGGTAGAAGGATTCAGTCCTGGCAGTTTAGCTTGTGCAATGGAATTAGGAGAGAGAGTTCTTGAGGTGTTTTACCATGGTTTGAAGATGAGTATATTTCCTATGGGTATGCGAGGAAGGGAGTGTGTAACGATTTTTCTTCTATATGGGATCATGAAAGTTCTTGACTAGTTGAGTGCATCGATGTCTGCGGCGCAGAAGAGATATAGAAGTCCTCATGTTATCCTAGTGTGGTATGGTCTATGTGTTATGACAAGGAGAATTGAGATTTGCATGTTCAAGGTTTTGGTTCAGTTCATAATATAATGGGAAGTCATTAAATTCTTGAGCAGCATGGGCAGCTGCAGGTGATTTAAAAATCGATCTTCAGATGATTAAGGATGATAGTATTGCTATGCTAGTGATTAGGCGGGGGTATATGTTCAGAGAAGGGGCAAGGTAATGTAAACTGATAATATTTGGTGGTATTACGGTATTCTCTTGTTGGATTGACTGTTGATAATTGAGTTGTTGATGGCGCAGGGAAATTTTTGAATATCTTTCGTGGTATGAATGGATACTTGATGTGTGTTATATGTGTTGGAGACTAGAAGTTCTCGTGATCCGACTATGCAGTGGTTGTAGATCTTGTGTATCGACATCGTCTAGCGGTTATTGGAAATTAGAGGTCTGAGTGGATATTTCTTTGCTTGGCATGTTAAATTTGGGTTATTCTAGACTGTCATGCTATGAGCTATGTCGGAAAATGCCACAGGTTGCGTGGCAAGGTTCATCGGATTATGGTCTAGTAGAGTGGTTGGTATTCCAAGATCAGCGTACGGTTATGAAGGATTGCTTTTCTTAATTGGGCCTTCGTGGCGGATGTTAGTTCAGAGATTTCTACTATTGATTTAGTTCCGGTATTGAGGGACTTTTTGGAAGCGTTTCTTGTGGCTAGGCATGTCGCCGGGTGAGCTTGTGGATTTCAGTATTTATTTGGTGCCGGACACCGTATCGTGCAGCTTTGGCATGAGTTATAGTAGTGGGAGGAGCAGCTTCAGGCTTCTCGATATTGAGTTTGATGGCTGGCCAATGTGGTAATGTATTTAGCTCGAGTTAGCTCGATTAGTCCCGAGTCGTATTGTTGAGGGATAGATTGATTCGATTGTTCTCGAACATGTTAGTGATCTGGGGAGATCTATGAGTTGCTTTTTCTGTGCTGTGAGGTGTTATGATTTGTGGATTATGGGCACTCGTGGTGAAGTTCTATTGGGGGTTCATAGCGGAAGTCGAGCGGAAATAGTAATTGAGTGTTGCTCGATATATGGAGTATTGTTTATGGCCTGTCGGGTTGCATGTCGTATGTTATTTGTTTCACCGTGGGTGTATTGAATTGCT
>MU694123.1:5450-15755 GCA_026770625.1 Nicotiana glauca | reverse complement strand
ACAATGATGAAGCTGTTAGCAAATATACGAGGAAAAGAAAGAGAGACAGTATTGGTTATGATGGTCCGTCATTTTTTATTCTTTCTCCTACTCCTCCAAGTACACAAATGAACATTGATGGGGCTTTGACTATGGAGGTTGAAGGAAATATTGAAGAAGATCTTGGTCGAGGTAAAAGGAACAAGAAGCTAAGTTGGCAGTTGAAATCTCCTTTTGATCAGGAAAGAAAAGCGGGAACTTCGATGCCAGATGATCAAAATACTCCGAAGAGTTCAGGCTGGATAAAATCAACATATACTCGTAGGTGTATTTTTCATTATACCGCAAAAGATGCAAAATTAATAAAGAAATTCATTGCATGGTTACGCAAGGAGAAAAGGAGAGGCCGCAAAAACGAGTAAGTCCCTTAATGTATTTCACTAAGTCCTTATCTTCTATGAATGTAAGACTAATTTTAGGAATAAGTCTCCTGAACTTTTGAAGCTGTAAGTAAAAGTTGAGGACCATGCGTCCTAAATATTCGAACTTGTAATTCAAAGTTAAGGATTGCCTATTGCTAACATTTGAACCTTCAAGTCAAACTTAAGGACTGTCTGTCCTTAAATTTGAACTTGGAATTCAAAGTTTAGAACAAATAGTCCTTAAGTTTTGAACATAAAACTATAAATTAAGGACCTCCTGTCCTTAACTTTTGAACTTGATACTTAAAGTTAAGGGCAGACAGTCCTTAAGTTTTGAACTTGAAACTCAAACTTAGGACCAAGTGTCCTTAGCTTTTGAACTTCTAATTCAAACTTAAAGACTGCCTGTCCCTAACTTTTGAACTTGGAATTCAAAGTTAAGGACAGATAGTCCTTAAGTTTTGAACTTGAAACTATAAGTTAAGGACTTCATGTCCTTAACTTTTGAACTTGATACTCAAAATTAAGGACAGACATTACTTAAGTTTTCATCTTGAAACTCAAACTTTAAGAGCAAGTGTCCTTAGCTTTTGAACTTTTAATTCAAATTTAAGTACTGTCTGTCCTTAACTTTTGAACTTGGAATTCAAAGTTTAGGACAGATAGTCCTTATGTTTTGAACTTGAAACTATAAGTTAAGGACTTCTTGTCCTTAACTTTTGATCTTGATACCCAAAGTTAAGGACAGACAGTCCTTAAGTTTTGAACTTGTAATTCAAACTTTAGGACCAAGTATCCTTAGTTTTTGAACTTCTAATTCAAACTTAAGGACTACCTGTCCTTAATTTTTCAACATGAAAGGCTATGTTCAAGACTAAATTCTAACTTTGATATTTTCAAAATTTTTAGGGGACAAATGATGTATATGCTGATGATAATGGTGTGAGGAAAAATCCCTACAAATTGTATCATCAAAAAATTTGTAGCAAAATGTTCTTCCTTGAGTTTTCAGATAGCAGTTATGTACTTGATGATAAGGTGAAATAATTCACAAGGCTTTTATTTTTTTATTCTTAATTTATTATTTTTTAATTATTTTATGACTGATGGATTTGTTTTATTTTTTGCCTTTTTATGAAGCATATTGACATTGCTCTATATTATCTAAGAAAGAAGGAATGCTACCACTCTCGTGATCATCCTTTTCGTTGCACAACTACTGATATTCTTTTTGATAACTACATGGTGCTTATGTATAAAGATTTCAGTGATGATGCTACTGATGACTTTTGGTGTGCTGGTGATAATCAGTTGATTCTGACACCATATGTGTGGGAGGACAGCCGTAGATGTGGAATTTCTTGGACAGAAGTTGACAAAATCTTTTTTCCATGTCGGCTTCCTTCTGAAGAAGATAATGTTGTCACATACTTTCTTTTGGGGCTATTGGACTTGAATCAGAAAAAGATTGATGTATACGATTCCATATACAGTGAGCCATATGAGGCAGGACTTAATCACATGGAAATGTATGCACGCTTGATCCCCCACTTGCTAAAGCTCTCACAGTTTGACAAACATCACAAGTCTTTCGGAAATGTCTTCAACAAATTTGATATTCAATGATCACCACGCCAAATTGGATCATACATGTTGTTATTTTTAATATTATTTATATGCAATTTAGATTTATTGTTTAATTCACTACATATCTTACATTTCTCTTAAGACTGATTGTGGTGCATTTCCGATCAAATATGTTGAGTTGCTGATGATTGAAAAGGATGTGGAGCAATTCAAACCCGAAGACATAAAAGACTTTAGAAGAGAACTTGCTGCAAATCTTCGGGCACATGGTGAATGGAAAAGAAATTCTGGTTATGATACTCCACCAGAAAATGTTGGGGATGATTATGAGAGTGAAAATGAAACCTGCTGTCCAAAGGAGTTGTAGTTTAGTTTTTAAGAAAGTCGTGGATGATCTTTTGTATAAAATTGGTGTAAAGGACACATGTGAATTTTGCAAGTTTAGAAAACTTCTGAAATATTCTGTAAATTCCTAACAAGGCACTTATATTTTGTTGGCATAGCGTAATTTTTTGTCACAGCTATGCCAAATTACAATTTCAGAAGTTATATCAAGGCATCATGTTATTAATTGCTTTGATTCTCTCAAGTGTTGATTTGTCCATTGAGTTTGTTAGTATTAGTTTATGACTAAGTGTAAGTGAACTTCGAATTCAAAGTTAAGGATCAAATGTCCTTAACTTTTGAACTTGAAACACAAATTTAAGGACTCCCTTTGCTGAACTTTTGAACGTGTAATTCAAACTTAAGGACTGGCTATCCTTAACTTTTGAACCTATATTTCAAACTTAAGGACTCCTGTCCTTAACCTTTGAACTTTGAACTCAAAGTTAAGGACTGCCTGTCCTTAACCTTTGAACTTTGAACTCAAAGTTAAGGACTGCTTGTCCTTAACTTTGGAACGTATAATTCAAACTTAAGGACTGTCTGTCCACAACTTTTTAGCCATCAAGTCAAACTTAAGGACTGTTGTCCTTAACTTTTGAACTAAAAACTAAAAGTTAAGGAAAGACAGTCCTTAAGTTTTAAACTTGAAATTATAAGTTAAGGACTTCATGTCCTTAACTTTTAATCTTTGAAATCAAAGTGAAGGACAGGAGTCCTTAAGTTTTCAACTTTGAAATATAAGTTAAGAACTTCCTGTCCATAACTTTTTAACCCGCAATTCAAACTTAAGGACCGTTGTCCTTAAGTTTTGAACTTAAAACTCAAAGTTAAGGACATACAGTCCTTAAGTTTTAAACTTGAAGCTATAAGTTAAGGACTTCCTGTCCTTAACTTTTAACCTTTGAAATGAAAGTTAAAGACAGATTGTCCTTAAGTTTTGAAATTGCAAGTCGAACTTACAGACTCCTATCCTTAACTTTTAATCTTTGAACTCAAAAGAAACAAAAACAAGGTAAGAAGAAAGAAATTTTTAAAATTCAGACATCTGCTCAAATAAGAATAATCTAAATGAATCCAATTTATAGCAAACTAAAAAGAGTCGATAAACATAAGTGGATATATCTAATCTTCTCTATGCTTTCTTGAAAATGGATGGAGAGCCGGAGAATATATACAAGATGTTCTATTATGACCAATTCTTCTGCAATGACCACATTTGAATGTTATTTTTGATGACTCAGTAGTAGGAATATGCCTTTTTCTTTTGCCTTCTACCTGGTGGCACTTTGAAATCTGGAGGTTTAATAATTTGTGACTTAACACTCTCTGGTACAATCCAAGAATCAGTATGTCCTACAGTATTTATTTGTCTTTCATATGTTTTCAGCCAAGATTCCTTTAAGTACCAGTGCGAACAAAAGTTGGACTTCTTGATGTTTCTCTTCTCAATAGCTGCAATTCCATGTATGCATGGTAATTCATCAAATTGAAACTGAAAACAATCACATGTTCTTTTGTTTAAGTCCACCAAGAAAGTTATTCCTTCTTCTTCAACTCTAGAACGCCATAAATCAACAAGGAAGACCTTCAGTATTGAAAAATTATAAGTGAGTACATTATGTTAAATAATGTTAAAATCATAATATAAACATAGAACATAATACTTACATACAAAGTAAATGCTAAATCTATTCTTTTCTTCAATTCCTCCTCTACCCAATAAGAAACATCATAAAATGTTCCTTCTGCTTTATTTTTTCTTTCATAAAACCAATGTTGTAGCTTCACTTGAATGAAATCCATCATTCTTAGTATAGTCAGCTCCCTTGCTTCTAATAGGACATAATTCATCGACTCAACTATGTTTGTTGTGAGCATGTCATATCTTCATCGTGGACTACAAGAACGTGCCCATCTTTCTGGTGGTTCTTCCATCAATTAGTCATAAGTGTTCTTATCTACATTTGCTATATCTAACATGTATAGGTCAAATTCTTTGTGCATGTATACTCTTGCAGCACTTTGAAAAAGTTTTATGACCTTACTTTTCACCTTCCTTCGCTTTAGGTTCTGCTCCAAATGATACATGCAAATCTCATGATGGCTTTCAGGATATACCTTTGCAATGCCATTTGCAATAGCTTGATGCATGTCTGATAAAAAAATTAAATTCTCACGGCTCCCAATTGCATTGCGAAGCTGACTAAAGTACCACTCATAGGAATTGTTATTTTCAGATTCTGCTATTCCAAAGGCTAATAGGAAAATTTTGTTATTTGCATCCTTTGAAACTGAAATCATTAAAACACCACGATATTTTGACTTCAAAAAGGTTGAATCAACAACAATCACTGGTCTACAATGATTCCAACCAGCTATTGATGATCCATATGCATAAAACATAAAAAGAAACCTAAAAATACAATATAAAACAAGGTTAAAATACCTGAAGTTTAGGACAGTCAGTCCTTAACTTACATTTTCAAGTTATAAAGCTAAGGACATGATGTCATTAACTTTGATTTTAAAGTTTAAAACTTAAGGACTGTCAGTCCTTAACTTTGAATTACAAGTTCAAAACTTAAGGACAGTCAGTCCTCAACTTCTGGTTACAACTGAAAAGTTAACAAGGTTAAAGACAGCATGTCCTAAATTGTTTACCTGTTGTTGTCGTCTATCTTTATGTTAGTATAAGTTCCCGGGTTTTTACTTGTCATCATATACAAGTATGAAGACAATAATTCATAATTCTCTTCAGGGTTTCCTCTTATTAAAGCGGAACCATGTTGAATAGCACGCCACGCCTTGTGATATCCAATGTCTNCTTGGGTCCCGAAGATTGTCGATAATGTAACCACTAATCAACTTTGAAGTAGCATGCCTTTGATATGCTTTCATAGTGTTAACAGAGCAGTCATGCTTTTTATCAATCTTTACTATCTTGAACAGTGTTGAATCTTTAATTCTGAAATCACGCACACACCAACAACACCTATCATCATTGCATGTCAACGAATATCTTGTTGAGCTTGATCTAACAACCTTAAATTCAGAATGTCCTTTGATTGCTATATTGGAAAAACAATTAATTATACTCTTCTTCTTGTCAAATACTGATCCGACTTTTATTTCATCCAACGAAGCATTTTCTGTTAATATCATAGTTGGAGATTCTTTTTGTTTTAAATTTGATATTCGTCTAGTTATTTGAGTACAGGTTTTTTCAGCAACTTCTTCTATTACCGGTGCACTCTCTAAGACTTGAATACCCAAAGCTTGTTTGTTGTCAATCTCCATAATGCTTTGTCCTTCTACTTGAATACAATCAAATGTTTGAAGCACCTCTTCATTTAATGGTTGAGCTTCAACCATATCTATTTCCATTATCTGTTGGCATTTGTCTTGATTGTCATGTCGAGTTTCTTTGTTGACATGTTCATTGCTTGTTGATGCAAAAACTCTTTCCAAAATATCAACTATGAAACGACATCCCTTGAAGAGTGAATGAATTTTTAGCAACTCTATACATGTGTGAAGATCTAAATCTTTGGATACAAGCATTCCTTTGCTTGTTCCAAGGTTGATATCAAACCATATCACTGCTTCAAACTTTTCTCTATCCAATTCAATAAGCTCAAAGATCTGTTTAATGAAATCTTCAAACCGAATTGACTCAGGTACTAGAAAAAGCTTTGTTTGATGATCAAGATATTTATAGTCTTCCGTCCATCTACCATTAAAAGCAACTATAATGCATATTGTTTCCATCCTGCAAGTTAAGAGAATGAGAAACTGAGGACATACGTTATAAAGCAATCCTTATATAATTAAGAACATGTGTACTGTAAGTGCAAGACCAAGGTAAGGACTAAGTGTCCTTAATATTTAAACTTGGAATTAAAAGATAAGGACTACCTGCCCTTAACATTTGAACATGGAATTAAAAGTTAAGGACTGCTAGTCCTTAATATTTGAACTTGGAATTAAAACTTAAGGACTGCCTGTCCTTAACATTTGAACATGGAATTAAAAGTTAAGGATTGTCTGTCCTTAACTTTTGAAACAGACATTAAAACTTAAGGACTGTCAGTCCTTAACATTTGAACATGGAATTAAAACTTAAGGATTGTCAGTCCTTAACTTTTGAACCAGAAATTAAAACTTATGGACTGCCTGTCCTTAACATTTAAACTTGGAATTAAAAGTTAAGGATTGTCAGTCCTAAACTGTTTAACCTGCAAGTCAAAACTTAAAGACTGCCTGTCCTTAACATTTAAACTTGAAATTAAAAGTTAAGGACTGCATGTCCTAAACTTTTTAACCTGCAAGTCAAAAATTAAGGACTCATGTCCTTAACTTTTCAATCTGTAATTCAAACTTAAGTTCTTCCTGTCCTTAACTTTTTCAATTTGAAACTCAAACTTCATGACTCAGTATACAGAAGAACAGCAACAAAGTGAAGGACATTGTGTCCTTAAGTTTTTCAATTCAATTTGCAAAATGAGGACAGTAGAATCAAAGTTAAGGACATTGTATCCTTAATTTTTGAATTCAATTTCCAAAATGAAGACGCTATGTCCTTAATATTATGTGCTCAACTTTTATAGAATTATCATAGGAGGCCATGTCCTTAACTTTATCAATCCAGAAATTTAAAAAAAAAATTAAATTCTTATCTACTATATAATCAAATCAATACAAATCGGAAAAAGTATAACTATATCGAAGTAAAAATTGATAGAAACACATGAAAGTATAACTTACTGTTTATCTATGTCGATTTTTTGGATGAGAATGTTGAATTTTTGAAATTGGAAGAGAATTGCGATCACAGTGTCGATCGCCGCCTGCTGCTGCTGCTTCTGCTTCTGTGGGATTAAAAGCGTGGGTATAACTTATACCAGAAGAGTATTTTCGTCCAGTCAGGTATAAGTTTATTAAAGCAGTGGCTAAAGCCTAAATACATTGAAAACACTGGCTTTAAAATAAAAGCAGCTGCTTTTAGTGGCTATTTGTGCACTTCGCCCATTTTAATATAGTACATACAGGTAAAAATTTCTCATGAAATAGCCCCTGAATCATAAGCTATATACCTGCCAGTGTTACCTCAATTTTGTGGCCCAAAACATACAGCATCTCTTCAATCCAAGTATTCATGTTCGTTGATATGACCTATGACAATTCTTGGGCATGTAGTTTGAAGTGTTCTGGAAACACTATTTCTGCATCGAAGTACTTTGGAGTATGTGAGAGAAATATCCTTAGTTAGGCATCTTAAGTTTGGATGGTGTATTTTTACGATTAGTGATATTACGAAGAAAGGAAAAACGAAAATCGCAGTGATAATTTAAAATCTAATTTTGTACCAAGTAGTAGTGCTGTAATTCTCAACAATCTTACGTTGAAGTATCTAATGAAAGGACGATTTTCTTCCTCCGTTGCAGTTACTATATGTCCTAGCATACACAGTTCTCTCTCATATATGAGGGTGGATAAATCTCAACCCTAAACCTTACACGTAGCAAATTTCTATTAGTTGAACTTCTGTTATAGTTATATATTTATGCTGTATGCAATAATCTATCTATATAGAATAGGAGAAGCAGTTCCGTATTATTATGCCAAATGTCAAAATAATAATTGAACATGTGTCCACTTTTAGGACAAACCTCCAAGTAACTTGAAGGTTAAAAAAATAATTTTAAATAAAAATAATTTTAAATAAAGAAATAGGGGGAAAACAAGAAAAAAACACCTATACAATTCAAAATGAATAAACGAGTGTCACGACAAGTGGCTTAATCACAACACGCCAAGTACATAGTTAAGACAAAACAAACCAACTTTTAACTAAAAAATCTTCTAAATTTTAAACTTTGAATTAATTGGTTATTATAGAAGTTTAAATTAGTTTCAAACCTATTATCTAGAGTAATAGATTCCAGCACTTACAACTGTTAATTGCAGTTTCTCCAACAAAATGTAGTAATTCCTACTAGCTGCAGATAATCTAATAATTAAAAATTAAAAACCTAATACGTAAGAACGTTTAAAAAGGTAGTTACGTCACTTTGAAGAATAAAGTGATAAATATTGGAAAACTGCTTCCCCTATATATCTGGAGAACAAATTGATACATATTTCAGAGGAGGGAACAGTTACGTCACTTTTAAATTTTGGGACTCAAAAAGAAAAATCAAGTTTTTACTATGTGGTTTAAAGCTTTTGAAAAGAAAAATTATGCAAGCTCTAAATAACTCCCAAGTTTTAAAAGTGTCGCTGAAATTTTGAATCTTTCTATATACAGTTGGTCTCCCATACTGTTTTTCTAACTTTTACATGCTCTAATTTGAAAGAAGCAGTAGATAAGTTCAAATATTGGTTATGCTGCAAGATGAAATAGTACATCCATGATAGAGTCGCCCAGAATATTTTCTAAAGACAACCGCAACAAGTGGACTGAATCATGGTTGCAATTGAAATCTATGTGTACCGAAAATCGAAATATGCACAAGAAGAGTGAAAAGGCATTGTTTGATTAAATATAGTTCTACATGTGTGTATATTTACTTTAGTTTTTCTGCAGTGTATTGTTATTTAGTTTTTTTGCCGGTGTTGATGGAGATAAGCATTGTTCAATATATTGAATGATCCCATTCCAACAATTCAAGGAACCAACAATTAAGGCACATGATATTTGGATCTTTCACTTCTAAGAGGAAAATGACATTCATGTCTATCTCTCCCAAAAGAGTTACGTTGCTAGAGGATTACAAATACAACATAAAATAAAATTTTGAAGTTGAAAAGGAAATGGTGTATATGTTTGTACTAAATACTGCATATGTTAACTTCTTTAATTTACATCTCTGTAAAATTGATGATGTTGATTTATTTGGTTTAGTTAGACATAACGACAAAGCTATGTATAAGGGACGTATTGCACCAATTGCTCGGAGTGCTAACTGCTAAACAAAGGCATAGACATGCTAATCTCAACAACTGCTCTGGAGATGATGGACCACTGATGCGAGAGAGCAAATACATCCTTTCTCATATATTTTTACTATGGATTGTTGTAATTAAAAGTTCTCATTTGACTACAACCTACAAAGCGAAAAAGTGGACCATATTTCATGCACATTAACAAACAAACAAAAAAATAGTTCATTTTTTGGGTAGATAAATATGAATTTGTCATTATTAGTGATAATTTTACCGTAATAACGTTATTTGCTTCAATAAACAGATTACTAATGGAGTAGTAGTTATATAGGAAATACAACAACGAGATTAATTAACATATCGGTCGAGTTGACGAACAATTCCGTCAAGTGAACACCAAAAGAAATTGCTTAAAATAGATAATTTGGTTCAAACGACGAATATATTGAGGACTTGTGTCGTCGCCTTTTATTTACAATGGAAGAGTTTGAGAGTTGTGCGTCTATGACTACAAGACACAAGAAGTGTAAAGGCTTATTAGTTAAAAATATTCCATACTCAAATCGTTTCAATATGCAACATAGTAATTTAATTTCAAATCGTTTCAATATGCAACATAACTATATAATTCGGTTTCAAAGTATTTTAATTAAAATATTTGTTAGAAAAATTCATATAACGGACAATTGGAAAGATTTATTAAAATTTTATCATTTTTAATGTTTAATTTTATAATATACCAATTAAACAAATTAAATTTGGGCGCATGATATATCATAATCCAAATATTGTATGTATTAATTGTATGCACTATTGCAATTATTTTTATTGTATTTGTTGCTATTCTTATCATACAACGTATATATGATATGATTGTATCGTATATGATATATCAACAGAATAGTCGTACATTTGTAATATTATTTAGGATACTATAATTACTTAAATAATCGTGATAATTAATCAATAAAATTAATTCTTATAT
>MU694120.1:98985-112809 GCA_026770625.1 Nicotiana glauca | reverse complement strand
GTAAAACAATAAAACAACAGAAAATTAAATTAAAAAAAGTTAATTTTTTTTTGTGCGGGTGGAGGGCAGGTCGGGGTTGGGTTGGGTAGTGGGTGGTGCAGAACAACGAAAAAACAGAAATTTGAAATTGCAAAAAAAAAAAAATTTAAGGTAAAAAAAATATTTTTTTGCGGGCGGGGGAGGGGGATAGAGGGGTAGTAGGGTGGGTGGTCACGGAACTGAAATTTGAAGAAAAAGAAAAAAAAAATTTTGGAGAGGGGATGGGGTGGGTTGGTGAGCGTGGGGAAGGTTGAGAAAGAGCTTTGGAAAAGAAAACATTTTACTCCAATTGAAAAAAATGAATTGATAAGGAAAATATTTTTCAAAATATTTAAGCCAACCAAACATGGAAAAATTGGAAAATATTTTCCGAAAAACATTTTCCTTCATACCAAACACACCCTAAATATTTAAAAAGTCAATTATTTGGTATGTTAGTACAAAAGTGGTAGACATTCATAGTTTCGTAATTACGTGACATCCTATTGGCCCTCTAATTATATTGATGACGAACAAAATAATTTTTAACATCAAATAAGAAATTTCTTTTAAGAGCTATTTTGCTTCATTTAGTATTTACAACAACTTAATTCTAATTATATGGTAAATAACGAGACTAAAATTAATTTATATCTATTTATATTATATTAAAAGTACGAAGGCCCTTATATAGGAATATAATCACGATAAGATAAATTATGTAAGTTGAGTAAGTTAATTTTTACAAGAATTTATAATTTTAAAAATTGTTATTTCACCTGAAACAATAATAATCCAAGTGATATTAGAAGTCTTGCACTTCAAAATACAAGTGACAAAAACTTAAAAGCAAATTGTATAGAAGTCATACTTAGGAGCTCAAGATTATTTTCATATTGCTAAATTTCTAAGATTTAGGGTTGGTAATATTGAAAATGTTAGCTATTTAAGCTTTTCTTTAAAAGCATATGTTAATAAAATATTTCAAAAAGTATTGTCTTAGAGTTTTTTTTATAATGATCCGACTGGTCGTTTTGCTTTTTAGATCCTCGCTACCCTAAATAAGACTTTCCATGCTTGCTTTAACTAATTTACGATCTGCGGGGTGGTTGGTTCGAGATTTGGAAGAGCTTCGGTTGTAATAGGCCCACTTGATTCCCAAAGGTTTATTAAAAGGCTAAGTTTGACTTTGGTCAATATTTTTAGCAAATGAACCCGGACTGATATTTTGACAGTCCCAGAGGGTCCGTAGGAGAATATGGGATCCGGGCGTATGCCCAGAATCGAATTTCGAGGTCCCTAGCCCGAGTAATGAATTTTTGTTAAAAATTGTTAAACTGAAATTTCCAAGGATTTAAGGAATTTAATAATGTTTGATCATGATGATATCAGATCCGTATATTGGTTTCGGAGCCCGGTACACGTTCAATATAATATTTAAGTCTTGTCTGTGAAATTTGGTAAGAAACGGAACTGATTTGACGTGATTCGGACGTCCGGTTGTAAGAATAGGAATTTGAGTGTTCTTAAGGATTTCATGTGTTTTGGAGTTGAATTCATATTTTTAGATGCTATTTCGACGATTTGATCGCTCGAGCAAGTTTGTACAAGGTTGTTGGACTTGTGTGGATGTTCGGAGTGGAGCCCCGAGGGCTCGGGTGAGTTTCAGGCATGGGTTGGGGGTAAAAAACACCCCAGTTTTTTGGTGTTTCTGTGAAAGGTTGCAGGTCTCGCAAATGCGAGGAATTGTTTGCAATTGCAGACTCGCATGCGCGAGGAAACCATCGCATTTGTGATGAGGGCAGGTGGTGGGCAGTCATTGCATTTGCGATAATTTCTTCGCAATTGCGAACCCTGCAGGTTCCGCATTTGCGACCCCAGGATTGCATTTGCGATCAAAGCAGGAGGAGCGTTTGTTCGCAATTGCGAAGCTTTTCTCGCAATTGCGAGTTTGCATTTGCGAACTGTTATCGCAAATGCGACATTATAGGCCTGGATACAGCTTCTAAAAATGGGACTTAGGCCATTTATTTTATTTTATCTATACACTTGGGCGATTTGGAAGCTTTAAAATAGGGGATTTCAATATAGCATTATGAGGTAAGTTATTTCTACTTAATGTGAGTTTAATACTTGGGTTTTGAGTAGATTAACACACAAAAATTAGTGAAAAATTATGCGATTAGAGCGAAACCTAGGGTTTTGATAAAACTTAGATTTTACCACAAAATTTCTTATGGAATGAAGAAAAAATCATATATTATTGATCAATAAGTTATAGAGAACAAATTTCTTCAAAAAATTTCGGAATCCGGACACGTGGGCTCGGGGTCGAATTTTAGAAAACTTGTGATTTGGGTTGGAAAATTACTTTAATAGTTAGAATGCGATCTTGTGAGCTTGTACTAACTAGTTCATAGCTCGTTGAATTAGTTTTGGATCGTTCGGCTCCAAATTTGAGGGTTTGAGCACGTTCTTGGTATTGGAAGTACGTTTTGGAGCGATGTGAGTCTTCTATCTAATCTTGTAAGAGGGAATTGTCCCCATTGGTGTAATAATTGAATAATTTACCTTTAAATGCGGGGGCTACGTACGCACTAGGTAATGAAAATCCGTGCGCAGCCACTATAATGCTCAAGTCCGGGTAGTCTAAGATCCAAAAGCATGCTTTATGCGATATTCTTGTGACTTGCTTAAACCAAGTTGAATGTGGAAAATGAAATTAATACGAGAAACATCACTTTCTTGATCTTTTATAGAGGAGTTGACATTTCTGTGAGTAATTGCTCTCCTGATATATTCTTGTCTGCATGTTGTTGTGCTTAATTACATTTGACTGCGTCGCATGTATGATTCGCGAGCGGGATAGTAGATGCATCTATGGTTCGCGCCGTTCGACCCTCCGGTAGTGCATACTTTATTTTTATGTTGAATCGGTTCGTACGACCTCGACACTACTTGCGCATGCTTTTTGCTCGATATATTTTTGTGGACTGAACTTTGTTATATGCCCTGAAAAGTAAATGGCTAACTGCGGTATTATCTAGGAGAGGACCTGTTACTTCTTGCTATAAATTGTTAATCATTTGTGCTATCCATGCTTAGTATAACACTTTCTCATATTATTTGACCCTAGTAAGTGTCGTTGACCTCTCGTCTCTACTTTTTCGAGATTAGACAGGATACCTACTGGGTACATATTATTTATGTACTCATACTACCCTTCTGTACTTAATTGTACAAGATCTGAGATCTTCTTACTAGGCTGGTGCATACTCTTGATCCAGCCCGAGATTCTATGGGGAGCTGCTCCCTTCCTAAGCCGTTCAGCAGCCCGATGGAGTCTTTCCTTAATTTTGGCTGTCTATTCTATTTCAGACAGTAGTATAGGTTTGTTCTTTTTTGTATATTCTACTATATGCCCACATACTTGTAACACCAGGTCTTGGCACACACATTAGTAGACTATTTTTTATTGGGATTGTATAATTATTGTAGTACGATGTTAATTATCGTTTGTTTTAAATTCAAACTTAGAGATTCTGGTAACTGCTTTGTAAACAGTAAAACTGGAACTTATTAATATTTCTGCGTTGGCTTGCCTGACAACGGTGTAGGACGCCATTACGACCTGAGGTGAAATTGGTTCGTGACATTCTTAGCTTCTTATAGCGTCGATAAA
Organism: Nicotiana glauca; assembly: GCA_026770625.1. NCBI lineage: Eukaryota > Viridiplantae > Streptophyta > Magnoliopsida > Solanales > Solanaceae > Nicotiana > Nicotiana glauca. Next base: position 109,109 of record MU694120.1, on the reverse strand, counting down.
TCTATCTAGCGGATAGATATTGCATGTAATCACGAACAAATATCAAATTAGAAATGTGTGGCTAACCGATATTACCAATTACTATCGAGTTAAAGGGATTGACAATATATATTAGAAAATATCATCCCTTATAATGATAATGATCGAATCTACCTAGAAAGTAGCGTGAAAATCTAATATTCCTAACGAAAGTCTAAATAACAAGGAATTTGTAGAGAAGAGATCTTCTTTTATTGAGTTAGATAAATGCGATTAACGTTCATGATTTTTTTCCAGTAATTTAGATTTTTTAATTTTTATTGATAATTCGAACAAGTATACTATCGATGTAATTTTTAAAATTTATTTTCATTGATATAAAATACACGCGCGTACTCTAATACTAGTTTTATATTAAAAGAACAAAGGCCCTTAACAAAATATTGTTCACTTTTTTACCCTTTTAAAAATAGAATTCACACTGGATAAAATAGTAATTTAATTATTTTCCTAATATTTAGTATTTTAAAATCTACTACGATTTTAGTTATTAAATCTTTTCTTATTAGAATTATATATATTTAGGACTTTAAAATTGACAAAATCACTTAGTAGGAACATTCAAATTAGATACAAATTTGTTACTTTTCGAGCTAAGCACAAAAATCATGAAGAGATTATATGTTAGGTTGGACAGTTGTATTAGATAACGAATTTCTCTAAGAAAACGTGAACGAGCAGAAAATTTAATGTGACCAAAATACCAAAGAGAATTTACTCCAATTCTTTCTCTGTAACTTTTCTTATTTTGCAGATAGGGTATTGATTTTATTGCTTACAATTTCTATTTAACTTGTGGAAGCTACTTCTACTGCATTAATTTAATCATTATATTTAAGATTTAATTCTCAACTAAACTCATCTTTTATCTTTTGTGTTTTTTTCCGCATATTGTGTGCAAATTATTTGAGGATGTCGCGCATTGTATCAAAGCAACGTGAATGAAGTTGTAACAACCTGACCGATCGTTTTGAGCATTTGCACTTCGCTCGATAGTTTACGGGCATGAGTAGCTCCGTATGATGTGTTATGACTTGTGTGAATCGTCGATTTCGGTTTTCAGGTCATTTAGAATCGATTTGGAAGAACGAACGTCATGATTGAAGCTTTGAGTTGGAAGAGTTAACCAACTTTGACTTTTTAGCATTCAACCTTGGATTGGAGTTTTGATGATTCTGTTAGGTCTGGATGGTGATTTTGGACTTGGTCGTATGTCCGGATTTGCATTTGGATGTTTATAGAAGGTTTCGACACAAATCAATGAAAGTTGGAAATTTGAAGGTTTAGAAGGTTCATAAGTTTAGCCAGGAGTTAACTTTGATAATATCGGACTCAGATTGTGGTTCCAGGAATTTAAATAGATTCGTTATGTCATTTGGGACTTGTGTGCAAAATTTTGGTTCATTCCGGGTTGATTTGATATGTTTCAGTACGAGTTTTGGAAGTTGAAAGTCCATTCAAGTTCGAATTGAGGTGCTCTTCGTCGTTTCGATGTTGTTATGCGTGATTTGATGCCTTGAATATATCCGTGTTATGTTATGAAACTTGTTGGTACATTCAGACGGGGTCCCGAGGGGCTTGGGTGAGTTTTAGACGAGGTTCAGATCCTTTTAGATCATTTTGGCATTGTTGGTTCTGCTGAGTACCTGGTTTCCTTGTTCGCAATCACGTAGAGTTGCTTGATGGTTGGGGAAAAGTTGTTCATCGCATTCGCGAGTACTCAGACGTGTTCGCATAGGTTTCTACAGATTGTGCACCTCATTCGCGCATTCGCGTAGTGTATGGCTAAACTGGGCAGTCCATGGCCTCTTCTTCGCGTCCGTGACCCTTCTATCGTGTTTGCGTAGTTCTCCCTTCTGCAGGTATCGTGTTCATGAGGCTTGTGCCACTAACACGTAGAGTATTTTGGTGGCAGATTATTTTTTGTTCATCGCAAACGCGATGGATTTTCCGCGTTCGTGCAAGAGGAATGCATGGGCAGAATTATAAGTACTTTATTTCGGGGGTTTCAGCCATTTTATCATATTTGGAGCTATGAAGCTCAGATTGAGGTGATTCTCGAAGCAATTTTCATCATGTGAATTGGGGTAAGTATTCTATACTCATTTTTAATTTTACATCATAAATCTATCTTCATTTTTGGAATTTGATTAAGGGTTTCAAGCGAGGAATTTGGGGGTATTGTCTAAAGTTTTATAGAGTGAGCTTTGAGTTTTGAACATCGATTCGGAGTCGAATTTGAGTGAAACTAGTATGGTTGGACTCGTAATTGAGTGGATTATCGGATTTTATGAGTTTTGCCAGGTTTCGAGGTGTGGGCCCGAGTTTGACTTTTTGGGCGATTTTGGGCCTTTAATTAAGGATTCGGCCTTTATTATTTGGAATTGTTTCCTTGGGTTTTATTTAATGTATTTGAGTTGCTTTTGTCTAGTTTCTAGCCGTTCGAGGGTTGGTATTCATGAGATGACTTTTTTGGAGCATCGCTTGGCTTGCTCGGCATTGGATTTTGCTTGTTCAAGGTATGTAACACTTATAAACTTGGTGTTGAGGGTATGAACCCTGAATATAAATGTTATGTATTTGGTATCGAGGAGACACACATGCTAGGTGACGAGCATGTGGGCGTGCACTGTGTGAATTGACTCTGTTATTTCTGTGACATTCATAATTTCACCTGCATATTGACGGGTAGGCCTAGACATGTACTTCCATATGCTATCTGGAACTGCAACATCTTATTTATTATTGAAAGCTTTGGAAAAAATTATAATTTTCAAACTTACTCATATTTTTGGCAATTTCAATAAAGAGTTTGGATTTTCACTGATATACTTGAAAAATAGGCCTATTTTATGGAATTGTGAACGAGCTAAGCACTTCATCTCTTAGTTACATGTTTTATCACTTTCATTATGTTGTTATGAACTGTTGTTGGCTATTGGTGTCGGACTCCGACCTTTGTTCCAGCCCGTCACTACTTTTAACCTAAGGTTAGGTTTGTTACTTATTGAGTACATGGGGTCGGTTATACTTATACTACACTCATGCAACTTGCTGCAGATGATGGCTGCTGATGTTGTTGTGTTCGACGGGAGCTGTATTGGAAGATGTACTTGCGTTTCGGTTACAACTGCTCTTCATGGTAGCTCTAGACTTATGAAAAACCTGTTCATCTATATTCCAAACAAATGATGTACTTTATTTCATACCATCTTTGTAAATTCCAATCTTAAAAGCGCATGATTTGTACTATCAATCATTGGGGAATGTATAAGATTCAGATATTTTTTTTGCTTAATTGTCTTATTAAATTTTATAGAATTGGATAATTGTTAATTGATTACCTAACGGGTTGGGTTAGGTGCACTCGCGACTAGTTGGATTTTAGGTCGTGACAAGTTGGTATTAGAGCTCTCGCTTCATAGATTTACAAGTCATGAGCAAGTGTTTAGCAGAGTTTTGCGAATCGGTATGATGATATCCATACCTATATTCGAGATTCTACAGGACATTTAGGATAAACTTCCCATATTTCTTTCCTTATCGTCTGTTATATTCAACTTGAAGCTTAACTTTTTGAATTCCTTCCACGCATTTGTATGCACACGTGAGCGCTCGGTATCAGCTGTGCATCGACGACTTGTGAATTTCATGGATGTGGTTCGAGATATGATTTCTACATGCTGATGATGGGCTAGCCTGGAGGACTTAAGGTTAGGTTTTGACTGTAGATTGAGCACAGGGATTTGGATTGTGTGAGCACGTTCTTTTGGACTTATAAGTCTAGTAGTGTCCCTATTAGTGGAATTCATTACTTAATGTGTGGTTGAATAGCTATATATAAGTATGATGTGAGTGCGGGATGTGTTCAGATGGATTGAATGTGACAAGAAGAGTTCGCTTGAGATGTAAAAAGGGCTATTGGGTGCTTGATTTCTGTCTTGATGTAGCATAGTCTCAAGTTATGAGTGTATTAGAGGATCTTTCATGTTGTATAACTACGGGACGAATTGGGTTCTCATGCCTTGTTGGTGAGCTCAAACTTAGGAAGATTAAGTAATTGTATAGTAGTTGTGGCTGTGAAATGGTATAAAAAGATGTTAGGTTGAGGCTAAGCAGGTAGGTTATAACCTGCGAGGTAATCTACGGATGTCACGACCCATTTCCAAAATAGGTATTGATGGCGCCCGACACCATTGTCAGGCAAGCCGACGCGAAAAATATAACTAAATTCTTGTTTTACTTTTAGCAAAATAAGTGAAACAGATTCGCAAATTTTGATATAAAATTAGAAGTGATCAGTAAAGTATCAACAACGATTATACAACCCAAAAATAAATATCTACCAATGCGTGTGCCAAGACCTGGTGTCACAAGTAATAGGCATCTAGTAGAATATACAAAGAATGTCTCTATCTTACTGTCTGGGATAGAAAAGGCAGCAAAAATAAGAAAAGACTCCATCAGACTACTGAACGGCATAGGAAGGGAGTAGCTCACCGTGGAAGTCTCGGTCTATAACTCAGGGGGCGCACTAGACTGGTAGCCAGATGTACCTGCCTCAGATCTTGTACAATTAAGTACATAAGCGTAGTATGAGTACATAAACAATATGTACCCTGTAAGTATCCCGTCTAATCTCTAAAAAGTAGAGACGAGCGGTCGACTTGATACTTACTAGGGTCAAATAATACATAGAGTACTATGCTAAGCATAAGAATCACCAATAATCAAAAGTTTATAACAGGAAGTATAGATTATGTTCTTCACAATATTCCAGTTAGCTGGTTACTTTTCGAAATATTAGCAAAACAATTCAAGTATAAGCTTTCACATAGATATCATGCGCACATTATGCCGAGGCGACGACCCGATCCAACAGAAATAACTGTACACTACCGAGGGTCGAACGACGCGAACCATAGATGCATCTATTCATACCGAGGTGATCGGCCTGATCCACAAATAACAAGCAATATCAATAATACACACGAAGACACATTAATATTCAATAATGTCATACAAGAGTTCAACAAGTATATATGTTCGCTATTATTCATTTCCAAGTCTCTAGCATATCCTAAATGATCATATTAGCAAGATAATATAGGGATATTCACAAATATATCATGATGTAGATCCTAAACTACCCGGACAATTAACACAATAGTAGCTACGCACGGACTCTCGTCACCTAGTACGTATACGTAGCCCCCGCATTTAGCAACAATTACTCAATTATTATGCCATGGGGATAATTCCCTCTTACAAGGTTAGAAAAGAGACTTACCTTGCTCCAAAGTATACTTCAAATGCCAAGAACGAGCCCAAACCCTCAATTCGGAGTCAAACGATCCCAAACTAGTTAAATGAAGTAAGAACTAATTAATATAGGCTCACAAGATCAAGTTCTAGCTATTAAGCAATTTCCCAACCATTTACACGAGTTTCCTAAATTCCGACCCCGGACTCACGTGCCCGGATTTCGAGATTTTTCGAGGAAAGCTGTTCTCTACAACCTAAGGATCAATAATCTATGATTTCTAGTTCATTTCATAACAAATTTCGTGGTTAAATCTAAGTTTTATTAAAACCCTAGGTCTTGCTCTAACCCCTTGATTTTACCTAATTTTTACTAAACATAATATGCAAGTATTTAAACTAAAGATGGGTGGAATAAACTTACCTTACAATGCTAAGTGAAGACCTCCTCTCAAGAGCTCCCAAATCGCCCAAAGGAAGAGTGCAAATGTGATAAAAATGGTCTTGAACTCGTATTAAATGAACCTCACTGCCCAGCGATTTCCGCATCTGCGGTCAAGGGATCACATCTGCGGTCCCGCATCTGCGAGACGAAGGTTGCATCTGTGAACAAAGGAGAAAAGTCTGGGACTGCTTCTGTGGTCTGAGGCCCGCATCTGCGGTTCCTTGCCTACCTGCCCAGGGCCGCTTCTGCGATGGATTGACCGCACCTGCAGTCTAAGAACCGCAGATGTGGTTATGACAGAAGTAGCAACCTTCTGCCCTTTATCAAATTTTCCACTTCACTCGAGCCTCGTCTGATTGATGCTCGGGGATCCCAGGCCCCGCCCGAATATACCGACAAGTCTGAAATCACGAGGCGGACCTACTCGAACCCACACCCGAAACAACGCTAAATGTAGGAATCACCCCCTAAAAACAAATGAATCAAACTAATGAACCTCCAATTCTTAATTTTCCTCTAACGGTCCGAAACGCCCTTAAACTACTCGATTGACACCAAATTTTACGGGTAAGTCTTAAATGATATTCCAGACCTGTACCAGGTTTCGGAACCAAAATACTAGCCCGATACCTAGGAAATTAATGATTACTTAATTTCTTTAAATCCTTAAAACTTCAAATTAATAATTTCTAATAAAAATTCATTACTCGGGCTAGGGACCTTGAAATTTGATTTCGGACATGCGCCCAGGTCCCATATTTTCCCACAGACTCTCCGAGACCGTCAAATCACAAATCCGGGTCACTTTTTTTAATATGTTGACCAAAGTCAAACTTGGTCTTTTAAGAGAATCCTAAAGAACCAAATGGACATATTTCACTCAAAACTCTTCAAATTCCCGAACCAACCGTCCCCGTAAGTCATAAATTAGCCGAATCAAGTGTGGGAAGTTTTATTTAGAGGAACGGGGTTCTAAAAGGCAAAACTACCGGTCGGGTCGTTACATTCTCCACCTCTTAAACAAACGTTCGTCCTCGAACGTACATAGAATGGTACCTCAACTGATGAATAAATGGAAATATCTGCTCTGCATGTCCTCCTCGGACTCCCAGGTCGCCTCCTCGACTGGTTGGCCCCTCCACTGGACTCTCACCATAGAAATCCTCTTGGACCTCAACTGGCGATCCTGTCTATCAATAATGGCAACTGGCTCCTCCTCATTACCCAAACTCTCATCGAACTAAATAGTACTGAAGTCCAACACATGGGATAGGTCGACATGATACTTCCGAAGCATCGATACATGAAAAACTAGATGAACTTTCGATAAACTGGTGGGTAAAGCAAGCTCATAGGCAACCTACTCGCCTCAACACCTTAAAGGGACCAATAAACCTTGGGCTCAACTTGCCCTTCTTCCCGAACCTCATAATGCCCTTTATTGGTGAGACTTTCAAGAGAACCTTCTCGCCAACCATAAATGATACATCACGCGCCTTCTGATACGCGTAACTCTTCTGCCTGGACTGAATTGTGCGAAGTCTTTCCTGAATCAACTTTACCTTGTCCAAGGCATCCTATAACAAATATGTACCGTATAACTTGGCCTCGCCAGGCTCGAACCACCCGATAGGAGAACAACAACGCCGACCATATAAAGCCTTGAATGGAGCCATCTCGATGCTGGACTGATAGCTTTTGTTGTACACAAACTCCCTAAAGGTAGGAACTGATCCCACTGCCCTCTAAAGCCAATCACACATGCTCTAAGCATATCTTCTATAATCTGAACTGTCCGCTCCGACTACCCGTCGATCTGAGGATGGAATGTTGTCTGAGCTCTAAACGGGTTGCCAACTGACTCTGAACCGCTCTCCAGAAATGGGAAGTGAACTGAGGGCCTCTGTCTGATATGATGGAATCAGGCACACCGTGCAACCGGACTATCTCCCGAATGTAGATCTGAGCATACCTCTCCGCTATATAAGTAGTCGCTACTGGAATGAAGTGAACCGACTTGGTCAACCTATCCACAATGTCCCATACTGAATCAACCCTCTGCAAAGTCCACGGCAACCCAACTACGAAATCTATGGTGATGCGCTGCCACTTCCACTCCGGAATAGGCATCTTTTAAAGCAGGCCACCTGACCTCTAGTGTTCATACTTGACCTGCTGGCAATTCAAACATCTAGCCACATACTCTACTATGTCCTTCTTCATTCTCCGCCACCAATAATGCTGCCTCAAGTCACGGTACATCTTCGTGGCACCTGAATGAATGGAATACTGCAAACTGTGGGCCTCCTCTAGAATCTTCTCCCTCAGACCATCAACAGTAGGAACACATAGATGGTCCTGAAGCCGCAAAGCACCATCCTCGCCAATAGACACCTCCTTGGCACCTCCATGAAGTACCGTCCTCTGAGAACCCCAAATGTGGATCATTGTTGGCCCAAGTAAAGGTTAGTTTTGAAGACTGACAAAGGAACTCATGATGAACCAGGTCCATCCAGTGGTCCATCCCTCAGGTGCACAAAAATGGGCAGATTCAAGCATGCGGGTTTCACGTGATGGATATAAGATTAACTTGGTTTAGTTAATACCTCCTGATCGAAAAGTTGCATAATTGATAAGGAGAAGGACTCCTTAATCAAATAGAACACTATCCAAGATAAGGAAGGAGTTAGAAGTTGAAATCAACTAGAACTCTTCCACCAAGGAAGAGTTGCATCAGAACTCTAGTTATTTCTTCATCTACTAACTCTATAAATTGCAGGATTTTCTCACATTAAAGTGTTGCACAAAAACGCAGAAGTTAAACGTGAATTGGGAGCAAAATAGCAAGGCTTTTTGCTAGAAATTCGTGTGTAATTCAAGTGTGCAAACCTGAAGCTACATGAACAAGATTGAAGAACCAGCTCCATAAAGAGTTTTATGTGTCTTTCTTTATTTCTAGTTCAATTGTAGTAGGTGTTTTAATATTGTACCTTTAAGATTTCATAGAAGCATTTGTAATAGGTACTTTAAGTATTCAAGTTAGAGTTAACTTGAAGCTGTCGCAGCAGTTAGAGGCTGGTTGTCACAACAGGATTAGAGTTAATCCTTAAGTTTACAAAGAGTTTTGTAAATGCAGTTTTGGCTCAACGATTTTAGTGGAAGTTGTCACACCTCCTTTTCACTACAGCCGCAAGGGCGTAAAGGAGGTTTTCCAATTAAAGGACAATTGGAACTGGATTTGTTATTAAAATTTCAGAGTTTGGGAGATTAATGGTGTCCCAAGTCACCGGTTGAATCCCGAACCGAGAAAAATTATGACTCTGTTAACAGTCCGCGAACCAGAAATTCGAGTAAGGAATTCTGTTAACCCGGGAGAAGGTGTTAGGCATTCCCGGTTTTCGTAGTTCTAGCACGGTCGCTCAACTGTCATATTTGGATTTATCTAATTTTAAAACATGTTTTAGCTTATGTGCATTTTAATTTTGAACTGCTTTCATTATTATCATTATTATTTTTTATGAGAATTGCAACGTCATGAAAACGCGTCTCGAACCACGTTACATTAATGCACCCGTGATTGTCGACACATTTCGACTCCGTTGAGATTTGAATTTGGGTCGCATAAATGCGCACCCGAGCTTAAGAAGGTAAATTATTAAAACGCGCCTAAAGCGTCTAACGAGTTATTATTTTCGGGAAGGCCGTGAAATTCGCTAAAAGGCCCATCCCAAATTCTAAGTACTTAACAAGATATTTATTGAGGGCCCCGCGATTTCCATTTTTTGTTTGGCGAGGCTCGTATCATCAATTTTATTTAAAATCCAATCCTAAAGCAATCTATAATTTTCTATTTTTATTTGTCTCTAAGAATAAAAGAAAAAAAAGAAATCGTAATTACTTAGCATCAATTCGAAATTCAATTTCGAGTCCGTGTCCGAACAAAAGGGAAGAGCCTCCTCATTCGAACCCATTACCTAACTTGAACACCTAAGCTTCTATTATGTTAGACTGGGAATTGGAATCTTCCAACCAAGTCCAAATCGATAGACTCAGTGATCGGTGCGGACTCAACCCTTAGGAAGAGTGGGCGCTAACTACTTTTACCTGATAGTGCTGTCGGGGTCAATATCCACAGGGAGCTAGATTTGGGAGTCGAGTATTTGTGAAGTCTAGGAAAGTGCTTTGGCTCCTAATTTTGCTTCTATCATTTTTGGTTTTTTTCATTTGTTTATCAACTACAATTGTAAACTAAATTATGCTAAGTAATGATGCTAGTTGTATGCAATAAGAGAAAGGCACTAGGGTCGTAGCACTCGCCTAGGTGACTAATTAACGGGTATAGAATTCTAATGCAAGGATGATAATTAAAGGGAATATG
>MU694120.1:77291-96778 GCA_026770625.1 Nicotiana glauca | reverse complement strand
ACACAACTTAATGTCTTTGACCATAAGTTCAAAGGCAAATGTGCTAGGCCCAAGTGAAGCTTTGCCTGAGGTACCCTTAACTACAAAAAACTTGAAAATCAAAAAGAAAAATCAAAAACTGACTCAACCCTTAAGAAAGACACTATCTATCATTGGGAAGAGCCACCCGGTTCACACACCACTCTACCCTTGGAAAGAACCGTTGCATTAATAAAACCAAGGGCTTGTTGCAACATCAAAGCAAAAACCAAAAAGAGGCTACGAGCCTATCTTTGCAACTAAAATAATTTTTTTTTTACGAAAATAACAAAAATAGAAAGAAAGCTCAAATGCCAACCAAATGAATATGTACACAAAGGGAGTAGAATATACAACCGAGGGAGTTTAGAATGAAAATTTATATACAAATCATCTATATCTATGAATGTACTGAAAGTAAAGAATATATACAATCATCCAGTCAATCAAAAAGTAGGGCCACACCCCCACGAAAAAGAGCTAGCATTGTCCCCAATGCTAACTACCAAATAAAACATCAAAAATAGTAAAAGGATATAGAACGGCCCCTCAAGTCTCATCAGTTGTCCTGTGCTGGTCAGTGACTCCCGTGCCCTCTATAATGGTAGGGACCTCAAACTGGTCCCCAGCCTACTGCTGCTGTGCTACTGGGACCGGTGCCTGCTCCTGGTGTGGCTCATCAACTGAAGGGGCACTGGAGGGACCCTCATGCTCTGTAGCGACTGCTATCACAACTCCCTCAGTATTAGAGAGTTTTCTCTTCTTCTTCGGCCTGTGTTCCTCTACCTGTGGTTGCTCAAATGGTGGCTCTACGACTGGCTCCTCAAACAGTAAGTCAAGTGGCAGCTGATCCGCCACTAGATTGTCTACCTGCACCTTCAATATCGCCACCGACTCCTTCGAGGCCTTTGTCTTTCTCAGCTTTCTGTGCTCCTTGGCCAAGCTCTTTAGTGCCTTGCTGTGCTCCCCGACTGCCTTGGCCAAGGTATCCTGCTTTGATATCATTTTCTCCTGGTTGGCTAGGATTTTCTTTGAAGTCTCCTCAATAGAAGCAGGGATCTAAACAGTCACCGGTGCTCCCTGAGCCTGTACGACTGTGGTCAATGTGGACAACTTGGATATCGCAGTCGCCATCCAGTTGTTCAAACTAGCTAAAGAATACGTGAGCTGGTTGGCGGTGAACCTGTGAGTCTTTGATACCGGAATCACCGGATCAGCTGAGGTAGAAGGGGTGCTGTGGAAGGTCCTGGGGGCAGTGCCTCATCAGTAACAGGCTTAGTGGACTGCTCAGTAGCAACTGGCTCTTCAGACTGACCAGCTGCCGAAGAAGTGGAGGCTTGAATCTTCTTGGCATTCTTTGGGTTGTCAGGACCCTTCTGATCATACCATGAATACGGGCTCACCGGAGGTACCATAACATCATATTTCTTCTTCTTTACTTTCAATTCTTTGAAGTACAGGGAAAGTGTGTTGGGGAAAGGGTAGTTTGTCTTTGTCTCATTACCCACAGTAGAAATCACTCTATGCATGATGTTGCCCACATTCAATGGAAATCCAGCCATGATGGAAGCAACCAAGACAGCACGATCAATGGGGACAGAGTGATCATGTGTGGTCGGATCAAGCCGATTGCACACGAATGTCAACCACCCTTTGGCTTCAAAGTTGAGGGTGTTCCTGAATATTTTCTCCTGTGCTTTCAGCCACACAGGGACTGTACCTGGAGCTGCTAAAATCCCGGCTAACCACGAGCGAACTTCTTCTTTCATAGCCAGCTTCTCCAAGTATTAAGACTCATCCTCTTCTGCAAATCCCAAGAAGTCATTAAGTGTCTTCCCATCAAATAACACAATTTTGTCCCTCACTCTTGTAGCTGTGGAGCCCCGAACTACGTGGTGGACATTGCTGTAAAACTCCTTCACCATGTGCTCATTTGCCATTTCCATACGTTATTTGAAGAAGCCCCAACCCTCTCTCGTACGGAATTATGCTTGTACGTGAGGGTTGTGAGGAACTAAGTCAGCATCAATGAACTGTCTCTCCGGAATCAGCTTCCTTTTTGGCCACCACTCCCTGAATCGGTAGAAGGCGACTTCACTTACAAATCTATCTTCCCATGTCTCTAGTTTCCTGGTTCTATCCAGGCCCCCAATCTTTGGCTCACCACCCTCACTCTCCTTTGATGATGAAATTACGGGCGAAGTAGAATATTGGTCGTCAGATTCTTTTTCAGCTCCGGACTCATTAGACGAGTCCGTGAGTACCATATTCACTGGCCTCTTGTAGATGGCCACATTTGCCTGCTCAGGGGAGGATGACTCTGGTGCTAGAATCTCCACGGATGTGTGTGCGGGGACGGACTCTGAAGTCATGCTCCGGGAGGGTGCATACTCACTACCTGTTGAATGAGAGGCAGCCCTATCGGCCTCCCGAATTATCTTTATGTTCTTCTTTATTATCTCCTTATCCTTGGCAGTGCGTTTCAGAACCCTTCTAATTGTCCTCCCTCGGGAAGAAACACCCCTCCCGGTTTGCTTCTCCTTGCCCCCACGTTGTATTTGTTTTCCTTGACGTACCATTGTCTACAAGAGATACAAGTCTAACGTTGTTAGTGGAAGCACAAAAGAAGTAGACAGTTTAAAGTTCAATGCACATTTGCAGACATAGTTGCATGCTGAGGAGCGCGGACCGCACAAGAATGCACGCGGTCCGCGCAGTACAAAACTCCAATTATTCAACTCTCTGAACATGACCTATGCGGACTGCACTGTTTTGGATCGCGGCCGCGTAGGTCCTACGCGGACTGCACTGTTTAGCATTTCTACCTCTCCGTGGCATTTGTGGTACCTGGAGTTCCTCTTGTTCAATATCATTAACCTCCTCCCCCGCGACCACGTTGTCAAGAGGGACATTCCCGTTTAAAGCCATGTGTACCTGTTGGTTCGACACAAATAATGTTAGTAAAACGAAGGAAAGAGAAGGAAAACACAAAACTAGCTACACAAATAGTCAACACCGTAAGCTCCCCAACAACGACGCCAAAAAGTGATCGGTGTGGACTCAACCCATGGGAAGAGTGGGAGCTAACTACTTTTACCCGATAGTGGTGTCTTGGTCAATATCCACAGGGAGATAGATTTGGGAGTCGAGTATTTGTTAAGTCTAGGAAAGTGCTTTGGCTCCTAATTTTGCTTCTATCATTTTTGGTTTTTTTCTTTTGTTTATCAACTAAATTTATCAACTACAATTGTAAACTAAATTATGCTAAGTAATGATGCTAGTTATATGCAATAAGAGAAAGGCACTAGGGTCGTAGCACTCGCCTAGGTGACTAATTTAATTCTAATGCAAGGATGATAATTAAAGGGAATATGGATAACCATTGCACTTTAGCACTCACTCTCACACCTCTCCGTAGAGAGAGTGATTTTGCCCAATTGACTCTCTCGAGACCAATTGGGTAGGCTAATTTGCCCAAGCAACTAATGGTTCAAGTAGGGTAGCTACTCTCTCGAGGTTTAACCCGTTACTTGGGACTACCATTCTCATGGGTCCATCCCAAATCCTTGTTGGGTTAATTGTGAGGTCATAGACTCTCTTTCTCAAGAAGAGTCAAGACCCACTAAGCTAGACTTAGTGTTTGCAACCACCAAATCTAAGTGAAAACATACAATCAACCCAAATACCAAACACCCAACATCATCCAAGCATTAAGCAAAAACACCCATTAATTACCCACACTAGGGTTGAGACACAACCCTAGCTAATGGGTTTATCTAGACATGGAAGAAGCAGAAAATGAAGAAATACTAGAAGAAATTAACATAATCATTAACTACAAGCTTAATCTACTTGAATCCACGTTAATTACAAGAGAAAATTGCCTAAAGTAGGCTAATATGAAGTGTCTCATGCTCAATTGCTCAGATAGATTACATAAAACTCTCTAAAAAAGTAAAATGTTCTATTTATACTACACAGGAAAAACCGAACAAAAATACCCCTGAGGGTCTGGCACGGACCGCATAAAAATGACATGCGGCCGCGTAGGGCAATTGGTCTTTAGATCTGTGCTTCTGGACTTGGGGATGCGGACCGCATAGAAATGTTACGCGGCCGCATAGGTTGAGTCAAGCAGACCGCGTGGAAATGGTGCGCGGCCGTACAGTAGAATGTTTTCCCATTTTGACTCTCTGAACTTTTACCCATGCAGACCGCACTGATTTGGTGTGCGGCCGCATGGGACTTTACCTTCAATATCTTAGCCTCTGATCAATCATCATTGCGGACCGCATGGAAATAGATGCGGTCTGCTTGGGTTTTCTTCACAATTGCTGGTTCTCTGAACTTTCCTGCGCGACGGCACATCAAAACAGTGCGGTCCGCGCAGGTCACCTATTTCCCTACTTTCAGTCATCTTTTGACGCTTGGCAGATTTCACTTCTTTTTGAGCCGATTTGTGTTATTTATCTAGTCGCTCAAACCTGCAATCAAGCGCAACTTGTAAGCAATTTCGGACTAATTTAGAGCAATTTATGCACAAAGCTCAGGTAAGAAGGGGTATAAAACATGCATAGTTCATAGTTATCACTTAGCATGTCTGCTCATAATTAGCTTATTCAAAACAAATGTGATGGCTATCGATTTGAATTGACAACAAGGCCCATATCTAATGAATCAACTAACATATTGAAGACAGACGTAATGAATATCAATGTAAGTTGACAACAAAACTCATATGAAACCTAATTCGACTTTTAAAACAGATTGCGGAACTCAACGACCAACACACTGATTCCAACTTATTTGCAAACTTAAACTGTTTATGACTTTGAATTTTAAACAAAAAATTGCTAAGCTAAACAAATATTAACTATGCTAAATCTAAAGCTAAGTAACTACATATTCATAGTCTAGTAATCTCGTTAATACAATTCAGCCGGTCCAATATTATGTACAATAACAATGCTAATCAAAGCTTAATGAACTACTTGTTCTATTTAATGCTAGCAGACTACAATTTGGACATCAACACAGTCCAGTTCCAATCGAATATGAGCCCAAACTACACGATTCTAATAACATGAACTAACAAAAGCTAAAAATTACTAACTGTGAAATTCACAAGGGAATGCATCTAACAGTGTAACAGTCCAAAGCATCTCTTATACAGTCCATGCGTAACTATTGTTATTATAATGCAAAACAAGTAACTAAGCATCAACTACATTCACTTAACTAACAACTCGAATTATAAACAATAAACAACGTCCCAATGAGCTCAATATGGTGAGCAATTTCCAATTTGACTTCAACTCAAAGTTACATCGAATGTAATTCACAAAAATGTACCTGGAAGTGGAAAACAATGAAGTCAAGGAGAAATAAGCACAATACATACAGCAGCAGTCAGTGAGAACCAAATCAACAGCAAACTCAATCTCAACCCAGAAAATACACTCAAACAAAGCCCGGACAGAGTTGTAATTTCAACAGCAACCACAAACAACCAAAACAGAATGACTGAACCCAAAAACTGCTCGAAATCAACTAGAAATGCTTCTGAAATTTCAGTAACTAAAGAGAGAACTAGGAGATGTGAATTGGTAACTAGAACATCAAAATTAACCTATAATTTCTACTGAAACAGTGATTTTTTTTGGAACTTTGAAGTCTTTTTGTTGTTTTTGGTTTTTTAAGTATTAGATCTAGGATTTGGATTTTGAAATTCAAATCTGGAATTCAGATTTGCAGAGAATGGATTTTGGGAGGAATTCTTGAGGTTGAAAACTTATGTTTCAAGGCATGAGAATGCCATTTTATAGGCAAACTTCAGGGGAGAAGCTTCTAGACTTTTCTCACACTTTCCCCCCTTTTTTATTTAAGATTTTACCCAAATAGTCCTTAGAGCCCATTTGGCTTAGCTGATTTAGAGTAGCTGATAAGCATATGTGCTGAAAAACACTTTTAACTGCTGAAACTGATTTAAAAAATAAGCAGTTACGTGTTTGGATAAAAGTGCTGAAATTAATAATAAGCAGCTAAAAAATTGGGTATACAAAGAGTTTTGTTTAAAAAGAAATATTTTAGGGATAGAATAGTAAATATTTTGGTCAACCCTAAAGTGCTTATAAGCTGAAATTTGATAAGTTGGGGGAGACCAACTTATGACTTTTGGCTTATTTTTGGCTTATAAGCACTAACTTATAAGCACTTTTAATTTTACCAAACGCGTAGATAAGCTAAAAAGTGCTTATAATCTAGTTTGACCAGCTTATAAGCTTAGCCAAACACCCTCTTAGTTTACTGGCTTGTGACCCAAGTTACACCCCTAAGTTAGGAAAATTCTGATTTGACACTCATCTAGAATGTTCTAGAGCTTCCAATTCAGTTATTTGAAGGATTCCATGCCCTTGAACTATCCCAATTACCCTTAGCTTATTATGAAATTTATTAGTCTAACAGTTTAGCCCATTTTCAATACCCAAAATGCCTTTGAATACCCCTAAAACTACTGAACCAGCCTACCCAAACCCTTTTGCCTGAGTTAAAATTTAACTATAGCTAATCCTAAGCTAAGTTATTCAGCTATATCCAAACAAGTCCTAAAATCTAATCAAAGTGAAAATACCCTAGGGAAGCAGTAATATTCTAACAGTCATATGATCCATTATACTAAACTTATTTCAAACCTACATTAAACCTATTAATGAACTACTCTTGACAACTAAATCAAAGTGAAACGATTAATCAACTAAAACTAGAATTGAACCTATCAACTTCTATTATTTTAAAGCAACATCAATCCAATCATCAGAAATCTAAACTAAATTAAACACTGAACAAGACTAATTCTTTAGCTAATGACAAATTTATCAGTTAACAGAAATTCGAAAGACAATCCAAATAAGAACAATCTTCAATTATTAAACCTAGAAGACAAAACTGAATCCAAGCCCATTAATGACACCAAGCAAAAATAGAAAAACAAAAATAAAAACTCCGAGGAACTCACTGGTATAAGTTTTGACCCACTCCAATAATATTCGATGACTATTGATGATGGATTCGTCATGAGAGGAATGAGGATGCCACGAGGTATGAATTTGAGGCCGAGTGGATAAACTAGGGCTCTGCCGAAATCTTCGATTTGATATTTGAAGATGCTAACAGTTATTCGATGAATAACAGCCATGGATTCGAGATGAGGGGAGTGAGAAGGTCTAGGGGTTTTATATTGGTGGGATTTGGAGACGGGCGCCGCCGTGCACGGTGGTGGCGGCACCTAGGGTTTGGAAGATTTGGGGTGTTTGGTTGAGATTTGGAGGAAAACGAGGGTGGATTTGAGGAGAGGGGAGCGAGGAGAAGATAAGGTGAAAATTTAGGGCGATTTGGACAACTGCCGCCACCGTGGGCGATTTCCGGCGACGGCATTAAGGCGGAGCCGGGTGAATACGAGGAAGAAGACATAATCCAGGGGTTCTAGGTTTTCTTTACAATTTTAAGACATATTTATTTTAATTGCCTTGAATTATAGGGACCATTGGATGATAGCAGAGGGACGAACGAGATTGATTGTTCATTTAAAACTTGAAACGACACCGTTTGGTGCAGGCAAAATTGGACCGGCCGGGGAAAGGGCTTTTTGGGCCAGACGGAAGTGCGTTTTACCTTGGGCCAGCTTATTTAATTAGAAAATCGGCCCAAATTAAATGGCCCTTAAAATCTTTTAGGCTTCGTATTTTCTTTTCTTCCCTTTTTTATTTCTTTTATTTGTTTTTGCTATTTATTATTATTATTTTTTTTGTTTTTTTTCTTCTGATTTTTGTCAAATGCCACACTAAAAATAAAAGACCCAATGACTCTAAAATTATACTACTTGAACTCCAAACAAACTAATTCCTAATATATATATATATAAAAACTAAGACAATTAAAAATATAAGTGCAAAAGAACCATTTTTGTTATTTCTTTATTTGTTTGTAATAGTAATCACTAATTACCCTAAAATGTGAAATTAACCCTACATACAAATGTATTTTTGTACTTTCATGAATTAAGCGTGCACAAACAAATGCAAACAATTGACACAAAATGCCGCAAAAATTCATAAAATTGCAAATAATAAAAAAAAGTTATTTTATTTTGAATTTATGGGAGTAATTCATATAGGGCAAAAATCACGTGCTCACAGAAGTTTGGGAAAATCCTACTGAGTAGTAGGTCGTGGTTTTTTCACCTTTTGAGCCAGGTGTTTTCCACGAAGAAAATCTCTGTATTCTTTATTTTATGTACTTTTAATTTCGCAAACAACAGTTGTTAGTACACCTAGAAGAACCAGGTCCTTCCATAAGCAGTTTAAGCAAAAGTTGGGTACCACACAAATCACCCCCTCTCTTGTGTGGTATTGATGTTTAAAACATCAATTGGTGTCAGAGCCAGGTTATCCTTGAAGAGGCTAACACCTTAGGAAAAGATCAAGATGAGTGCACCACCTGGAAACTGGGAAGGTCAATCCACTGATAGACCTCCACTCTTTAATGGCCACTACTACTCTTAGTGGAAAAATAGAATGAGAGATCACATCATCGGAGAAGACTATGAGCTATGGGACATTGTTACTGATGGTCCCCTGGCTACTATGAAGAAAACTGCTGAAGGAGTAGAAGTGCCAAAACAAGAGCTGACTGCACTCCTGAGGACTTGAGGAAGTGGGAGAAAATACGAAGGCCAAGAAGTGGCTTGTATATGGACTAGGACCAGACGAGTACAGCAGGATCCAAAGCTGTACAACTGCTAAGGAAATATGGGACACTCTACAAGTGGCTCATGAAGGAACACCTCAAGTGAAAAGATCAAGAGGAACACTTCTGTATTCTCAATATGAGAATTTCACTATGAAGGAAGGAGAAACTATCCAGGAGATGTATACTAGATTCACCACCTTGACAAATGAACTTGAATCTCTTGGAAGGGTTATTCTTGAAGAAGACAAAGTTGAGAAGATTTTGACAAGGGTACTGCCAATATCTTGGGAAAGCAAAATCACAGCTATTCAGGAATCAAAGAACATTGCCACTCTCAAGTTGGATGAACTAATTGGAAATCTTACTACTTATGAACTGAGAAGGCAAACCATGAAGATGGATGAACCCAAGAAAGAAACGAGCATGGCATTCAGAATCACTGAAGGTGCTGATCTAGAGGAGGATGAAATGACCATGATCACAAAGAATTTCAAGAAGTACTTAATGAGAGAAAATGGTCCTTCAAGAAGTGGAAGCTACAATAAACCAAGGGTTCCTGAAAAACAAACCAATGAGGGGTGTTACAAGTGTGGGAAGACTGATCACCACATCAAAAATTTCCCTCGATGGGAAATTGAATGGAAGAAGGAAAGAGCTGAACGAAGGAACATGTTCATCCCAAGAAGAACAAAAGATTAACAAAGGCTATGGTTGCTGCTTTGGGTGAAAGCTCAGATGATGACTTAGAAGATGAAGATGGAGATGAACAAGAACTTATGGCAATTGGGAAATCCGATGAGGAATCTGAGGTAAGTATAATTCATCTCAAAGACAAGATTAAATTTTTGTCTAAAGAAAGTCTCTCTGAATTACTTCTATATTTCATTGATGAGTTTGAGGTTATAAACAATGAAAAGGAACAACTTTCTAAGGAGTGTGTGATTCTGAAAGCTAAGTGCAAAAACCTGGAACTTAGGGCTAGTGAAAGTGATAGTAAAAATGCTGAGTTGAAGAACCAGGTTCATGAACTTGACACCACAGTCCTAGAGCTTAAATCTGAAAATCTAAAATTGAAATTAGGAACTGGTAAAAAGAAATCTGATCACACACAACTCACTTTAGAAGAAAATGTAGGAAAAATGAAAGATGAGTTGTACAAAAGAGATGAGCAGATAAGAGTCCTTAAGGAGGATCTAAACAAGGTTAAACACGAGCTAGATAGAACCTGTAAATGGAATAGATCCTCCGATGCACTTTCATGGCTACATGAACACCATAGTAGCAATAAGAGAGGACTTGGATATGGGACCCTGCACCTAAGTGGGATCCCAAAAGCAAGTACCTCACACTTCCTGAGAACAAAATTTGCACACACTGTGGTAAAACTGGTCACTACAAATCTGAATGTATTGCAAGAGAAAAGGCTCGTAAAAAGAATAAAGAATTTGTTCAAAGGAAAAATAGGCTACCAGGTTGGGCTAAAAAGAATTTGATTCACCCTTTTGCCTATAGAAAGGGACCCAAACTAGTCTGAGTTCCTAAGACGAACCCCTGATTTCCTTTTGCGGGTCCAAGTGAAGGGGAGCAGCCTAATATGGTACATGTATAGTAGCTGCTCAAAGCATATGACAGGAAGCAAGAACCAGTTCCTTTCACTTGAGGACCTCAAAGGAGGTAATGTCTCCTTTGGAAATGGGAAGAAAGGTGAGATCATTGGGGTTGGAAAGGTAGGTAAGACTGATTCTCACTCTATTGATTATGTCTACTTGATAGATGGCCTAAAGTTCAGTCTAATAAGTATATCACAATTATGTGATAGAGGTAACTTGGTAGTAATCACCTCTACCAAATGTTTTATGATTAATCTTACCACTGACAAGATTGTTTTGCAGGGTAAAAGCGTAAACAATATATACATTATAGATTTGTCCACACTTTCAGAAAATGAAATCACTTGCTTAAGTGTGTTGGACAATGATCCCCTCTTTTGACACAAAAGACTTGTACATGCAAGTCTGAGTCAACTCAACAAATTAGTCTCCAAGGATTTGGTGATAGGGCTACCTAACATCAAGTTCAAGGAAGACAAAGTTTGTGAGGCTTGTGCAAGGGGGAAGCAGGTAAGATATTCTTTTAAATACAAGAAAGTGGTAAGCACCACCAGAATGATGGAACTGGTCCATATGGATTTCTGTGTTCCAATGAGAACATTAAGCAGATGTGGTAAAAGATATATGATGGTGCTTGTTGATGATTACTCTAGGTTTACTTGGACATTATTTTTTAATATCTAAAGATGAAACATTTGACATGTTTACTTCTTTTGTTAGAAAACCTCAGAAACAACTAGGTAATCAATTTGCATCAATTAGGTCTATCATGGAACTGAATTCGAAAATGCTAAGTTTGCTGAATTGTTGCATGCTACATCATAAATAGTTGCATGACTAGACCTCTTGTTAAGAAGATTCCCTATGAGTCACTTAAAGGGGAAAGCTAAATATATCCCATATTAGGGCATTTATATGCAAGTGCTTTGTGCACAATAATGGCAAATACTCTCTAGGTAAGTATCATCTCATAAGTGATGAGGGAGTATTCTTGGGATATTCTTCACATAGTAAAGCTTATAAGATATACAGTAAAAGAACTATGTGTGAAAAATATGTATATGTTATTTTTTATAAAAAAAAACTAAAATTCTTTCTAAGAGGCAGGAACAAGATAATGAAGAGATTGGGCTGATAAGAAATTCAAATAGTGAAATCACAGCCCAGACTAAAGCTGCACCAGAAGAAGGAACAGGTGATGAAATAGGTTCTTCCACCCAGGGCAACATGACAGGGGGAACTGACTAGAGAGGAACGGATCCTCAAACCTCGAGGGAACTTGTCCATGAACCTATTCCTCAGTAATAAAACCAGGAAGGAACATCAAAAGAAATTGACACTCCTATTGCAACATCCACAAAATTGGCTATAGATGAACCTGGTTCATCTGTTGATCAGAAATTTATAGGGGAATGATTGGTTCTCTTTTATATCTCACTACTAGCAGACCTGACATTGTGTGCAGTGTAGGTTTTTGTGCTCGATTTCAGGGTTTCTAGTTGATAGGAAGAGCAACCCAGGTATGGCACACTTCCTTGGTTCATGTCTTGTGTCATAGGCTATCAAAAGGCAAAATTCAATGGCCTTATCTACTGCTGAAGCGGAGTATGTTGCTGCTGCTTCATGTTGTGCTCAATTGTTGTGGATCAAACAACAATTATTGAACTTTGGAATTGATGTAGTTGCATCCCTATTTTTTGTGATAACACTAGTGCTATTAGTATGACAAAGAAACCAGTTCATCATAATAGAACTAAGCACATAGATATTATGCACCATTTTTGAGGGACAACTATGAGAAAAGCTTGATCACTGTGGAGTTTTGTGCTACTAACAAGCAAATTGCTGACATCTTCACAAAATCCTAAAGTAGAGATCACTTTGAGAGGAACAGGTTGGAATTAGGGATGATTAAGATTACCTAAAAGGACCAGTTCAAGGTTAAAAAGAAAAAAAATGAAAAAAAAATGAAAAACAAATTTTGGTTAGAAAGTCAGTAAATTGTATAATTAGATTAAATCTTGCTCAGTCTCATACTTTCTATAGTATAATCTTGTGCCATGTGTTAAAATAACTCATTAATCTCTAATGATATTTTCTCTATTTTGGCAAATTTAGACTCACACAAGAGAATTATCAGTGAAGAACCTGGTTCATCAAGGTAACACGGTATGTTTTCTACACTCTGCATAATTTGAAATAACTATATTTGGATCATGAGCAGAGAGTCCTACCAAATACCAAACTCCTTTTGGACTTATCCGTTACAAGTGAACCAGTCCCATTCAAAAGAGTCCCAACCAAATGGAAGTATCTAGATTAGGGATACACTCCAACGTCTCTTCAAAACTGAATTTTAGTTTGATTAAACTTCTAAAAGTATGAAAAGCTGTAGTCACCCCATCAATTATTCCCTGTATATTGATCAACTTTAGTGTATTCCTTACCTCAACTCTCTCAAGACGTCAAAAACTCTCATTCTTCTTTTATCTTCCAGACACAATCTAATTCTCTTCCTCTCCATACCCTAGCCTAGATGAAAATCCTTCACCACCACCACCACAGGAAACCATTTCCACACCTTCTACCACTGCTTCAACCATACCAATATCTAAGAAAAGTAGAGTAAGTATGATGGCTCGTAAGATTTTTGCTGAAGGAGAGGAGATCAAGAAAATAAACAAGCAATTGAAAGCAGGTAGGGAAGAAGAATCCTAGAAATCTTCTGATTCATTTAAGTCTGCTACTAAGGGGGAAGAAAGTAGGTCTTTCAAAACTGAACAGGTATCTTCTGATTCTAAAGTTTCTCTTGAGACAATTTCTAAAGTTGCTGCAAATTTGGAGAATAGATTTGTAGGATGTATAGCAGGTATAGAGCCTACATAATTTGGAGAAGTTGGTGGTAAAAATAAAAAAAAGGAGAGCAAGGGCGCTAGGAGTACTGTGAGGGGAAAGGGGAAAAGAGTGGTTGATTCCTCACCCACTCCTGTTGGTATAATAAAAGAAACCGGTGCAATGGTTGTTTGGGGAGAGGAATTTACTGAAATAGAAGAGAGTGTGAGCAAAACAGGGGGAAGTGGGTCTGGCAAAGCTGTTGAGGGGTTGATTCAACTCAAAAATATATAGATGAACCCGTTCCATCTAAACATGAAACCCTTGCGGACCTATTGATAGAGTTATCAAGGGCACCAAAAACTCATGCCATTGCCTATGGTTTCATTCTCACAACTGTGCTTGCACATTTCAAGGTACCTATGAATAAGTGAGGTTAATACTCTACTTGCTTGCAATTATGAAGTCAATGTAATTCTTAATGAACCTGGTTCATCTAAAAAGACACCTCTCAATAACAAAGTCAGAGTCTTGGTACAGGAGAGTGAGGCAAAGGATATTGAGATAGCAAGGCTGAAGACACGATTGGTTGAGGTAGAATCTGAGAGAGATGTTCTCAGAACTGAACTTGCAAGGGAAAAGGAGAAGAATGATGAAATTCTTCAAGACATGCTAAAACTTCTCCGAGCAAATAACCCAACCCCTACCTCTTCCAAGCCTTAAATTCTAGCCTGGTGTAGATCAACCAGTGACCCAGTTCGGGACGTTTTGTTTCTTTTGCTCATATTTTCAGTATTTTTATTTCTTCTTATGCTTTGTGGTAGAATCTTATCAATCATCAATGAAGTTCACTGTTTTTGCTCTAACTGTTTGTTTATATTTCTTTGATGGTTGAAATTATTAGTTTGATCTATGATGATTAATCCATGTTTGTATTTGAAGTAGCCCCAGTGGCCATGAGTAAGCTTTAAAATCTGGTTATCTCACATTTTTTATGCAACTTTTCGATGATGCCAAAAGGGGGAAAAAGGTTGTGCTTTGAACAAGTGATGTTTATAACCTAATGTACCTAGTTCTTGATGATAAGTGATAAAAAAGAAAAATGTTTCTAACATTGTTTTGATGTTGAGCTGAGTTGAAACAGTGCTAAGCTTATGAAAAGCACAGAGTTTGTCATCATCAAAAAACGGGAATTTGTTGGCCCAAGTAAAGGTTAGTTTTGAAGACTGACAAAGGAACTCATGATGAACCAGGTCCATCCAATGGTCCATCCCTCAGGTGCACAAAAATGGGCAGATTCAAGCATGCGGGTTTCACGTGATGGAGATAAGCTTAACTTGTTGTATTTAATATCTCCTGATCGAAAAGGTTGCATAATTGATAAGGAGAAGGACTCCTTAATCAAAGATAACACTCTCCAAGATAGGGAAGGACTTAGAAGTTGAAATCAACTAGAACTCTTCCACCAAGGAAGAGTTGCATCAGAACTCTAGTTATTTCTTCATCTACTAAATCTATAAATTGCAGGATTTTCTCACATTAAAGTGTTGCACAAAAATGCAGAAGTTAAACGTGAATTGGGAGCAAAATAGCAAGGCTTTTTGCAAGAAATTCGCGTGTGATTCACGTGTGCAAACCTGAAGCTACATGAACAAGATTGAAGAACCAGCTCCATAAAGAGTTTTATGTGTCTTTCTTTATTTCTAGTTCAATTGTAGTAGGTGTTTTAATTTTGTACCTATCAGCTTTTATAGAAGCATTTGTAATAGGTACTTTGAGTATTCAAGTTAGAGTTAACTTGAAGTTGTCGCAGCATTTAGAGGCCGGTTGCCACAACGGGATTAGAGTTAATCCTTAGGTTTACAAAGAGTTTTGTAAATGCAGTTTTGTCTCAGTGATTTTAGTGAAATTTTGAGAAAATCCTACTGAGTAGTAGGTTGTGGTTTTTTTCACCTTTTGAGCCAGGTGTTTTCCACGAAAAAAAATCTCTGTGTTCTTTATTTTATGTACTTTTAATTCCGCAAACAACAGTCGTTAGTACACCTAGAAGAACCAGGTCCTTCCTGTGAGTATGTGATTTTTGCCCTAAGCAAATTATTCCTAAAAATCCAAACAAAATGATTTTTCTTGATTTTACAATTTTTTGTTGATATTTATTGCATTTTTGTGTTAATTAGTTGCATAATAATTCATATTAAAAATAAAAAAATAAAAAATGTGCATACGCATTAGAATATGTAATTTCACAATTTTAGTATTAATTCATTTTGGAACAATTTAAGGAAAACCAAAAGATTGCATTTTATTGTTTTAATTGGAAATTGCTACAAATTAGTGATTAAATGGTTTTAGGGTCTAACTAGTTTAATTGTTAGTTTAATTTTTCAATTTTATAAAATCAGAAAATAAATTTGATATAAAAAATATAAAAGTTGAAAAATACAAAAAAAAAATACAAATAAATAAAAAAATACAAAAATAAAATACAAAATGAGAAAAGTAAAATACAAAAGAAAAGAAATGGACTGATTGGGCTAAACTATAGCCCAAACCAAATAAACCACCCGCCCAAGCCCAAATGCCCTGCCCGGTCTGCCCATCAATACACAACAAAACGACGCCGTTTAGCGTCATTTAATCTCAGCCCTTGATCACCTCAAATCCAACGGCCATGGCTTGATCTCATAATAAACAAAAACGACACCGTATAGACACTAGTTAATCTGAGCCATCCAAAACCATTTAATCCAAGGGCCACTAACTAATGTGCAAATTAAAAAAAGATATCATATTTTAGAAAAATCTAAAACATTTTTATCCTCTTCATCTTACCCAAACCCTAGCCGCCCCTATTTCACTGTCAACCCCGTCGGAACCCTACCGGCGGGAAACGTCACCACCACCAACAGCCCTCAAATTCACACCAGAGAACCGCCGTGAACTCCCCTTCCCACCCCTATATCCGTTTTCCTTCAAATATCACCATAGCCTCTCGAATAACCCATTTTCTTTCGCCGGAACCCTACCGCCGGCGAACGTAACTTCACCCAAATTAACCCAAAATAACACCATAGCACCTTCTTGCCTTCCTCTACACGATCCTTAGAGTCTTGAGTCTCAAACCCAACTGGAGCGGCTCAAATATGAGTTTGAACATTTCCCGGCAAGTCAAAAATCTTTCAAAAAGATGCTGCGAGGTTCTCTTCTCTTTCTTAAAAAATCTTTGTGCTAAGTAGACGATCAAGTGGCTAAAAAAGCTAAGTTCTTGTATTTTTCTTTATTTTCTGTTGCATGTGTTTGTATTTATGATTTTTAAATTGATTTCTGTTTTGTTATTAGGGTTACTTAATTTCTGTTTTAAAAAAAAATAGTAGTTTAGGTTTAAAAATTTGACACTATTAGGTCTTTAATTTTTGAGTAATAATTAGTAATAGATTCTGATTAATTTTGTTAGATAAATAAATTTGATAACAATTCAAGGATAAATCAGAGTTAATTAGATTTTATTGCTCTTGTTTATTAATGTTTGATTGATAACTAAGGATTGGTTATAGCTGCAATTAGTAGTTAATTAGTTTTGTATGATTTCTGATTAATTTTGATAATTAGGTTTATAGAATTGGATAGTTAAATCCGGCAGTTAAGGGGGTAAGGGTTGATAGTAATTAATAAAAGAAAGGAGGGGTATTTTGGGTAAAGGAAAAGGTCTAATGGTAGTTTTGACACAACTCTAGGGGCATTATGGGTATAGGAAAAGGGTAATTGGGTAGATTCTGACTTGAAGTGAGGATAAATAAGGAATTAGACTAGATTAGAATATTCTAGATTGGGGTATTAGTATAATTCTTAATAAATAAGTATAGCCAATTGTATTACAAGTTAAAAACAAAGGGTAAAATTAAAATAAAAGAGGGACTAAAGTACAATTACTGAAATCTGAATTTCCCTCCAACTTTACATCTATAAATAGGCATTGATATGCCTTATTTGAGGAAGTTTTGAAATCTGAAAATTTCCTCCAAGTAATCTGCCATTCTAGATCCAAATTTTCGAAATTCATAATCTCAAAAACTCAAAAACATTAGAACTAGTAGAAAAATTCAAAGTGACACTATTTCATTGATCATTCAATTTAGATTTGAAGGCTGTGTATTGATTTTCTCTTGTTTTAGTAACTGAAATGCTGTGAAATTGCATTGAATTGGCCGAGTGTGTTTGTTCTTTGGTTTAAATCCTGTGCTATGGTTTGATTCGTGGTATTCTGAGGCTATAATTGGATTTTTCCTATCCTGTTGCTGTTGCTGTTGCTGTTGCTGTATAATTGAAGCTGATCCTTACATCTCCTCATTGTTCTATATTCAGGTACACATCGTGTAAGCTCAAGCTATGGACATGAATAAATGGCAGCATAGTTATCATTTGTGTTAAATTGTAAAGTAGAATTTTCTGTAATGTAGGATTATGTTTTTGTAATTAAGTTTGGACATTTGGACTTTGGATTCATATTAGACTGTTATAGTCGTTATTTTCATGGTAATTTTGTTTAAATATGCATTTGATCTTTAACATTAGTAATGAATATAAGTGTAGAGATTGATTACCAAATCGTAATTGTAGTTAAGATGTATAATGATCGAATGATCATAAATATTTTAACTATCTAGGCTTTAAATCACCAAATCCCCTAAATGTTGAGCATTGGTTTAGTAAGGTTAATATGAGTTAATCAGTAACAAATGATGTTTTATCGCTGTGATTAAAAATCGATTCAATTTTAGTTTTAATTTTATCTTTTATGACCTTTAAGAGCTCACTAATAGGTCTGTAAATACAATAATATCAATTTGACTTAAGAATTCAAACGTTATGTTCCATATATTCCCGTGAAATTTCTTTTTCCTTGCTGTAATTGTTAAATATTTGAAATTATTAGAAAAAATGTATCCAGCAGATTCTGATAATAGGTGAAGTGTTATTCTGTTTGTTATTTTTGAAACTCTTGGGCCTAACAGCTTAGCCCAAAGTTTGGGCTCCAGCTTAATTGATACACGGACCATGCCTAATTTCTAATTGTTTTTTTTTCTCATTTGGGCCTGGCTAATGTATATATCTAGCCGTTCTTCCTGCATTTTCTCTTTCATGGGTTTACTTTGGAGCCCAATAGCATTGTTTAAATTTTGAATATGAATTAAAAATCCAAATATAATAAATGTATAAGTAGGAATATGGAAATTAAATTCATAAATATGAAATCGAGTCTTAAATTAGGTAGTGGGTTCAAGCTAAAAGGTTTTATCCTTTTATTTGAATCCGGACTTGAATTTGAGACTTAAATTCATAATCATGGGTTAATTAACCTTTAGAGACAAAGTAAAATAGAAAACTTGGTATACTTAAGTTTGGCCTTTTTTAAAAAAAAAAAAAGATACGAGCCTCGCCCAAATAAATACAAAGGCGGGGCCCTCAACAATTGCTATATAAAAATACTTAGAAATTGGGAGGATTGTTTAGCGAATTTTACGGTCTTCCCCAAAGATAATAAACACGTAGTCGCTTTAGGCACGTATGTTAATAATATTACATTCCTAAATACGGGTGCACATTTATGTGACCCAAATCCAAATCTCAACGAAGTCAAAATGTGTCAAAAGCCACGGGCGCACTGGTGCGACGTGGTTCGAGATATATTTTCACGACGTTGTAATTCTTGTAAAAATAAATAATAAATATAATAAAAGCAGGTTATTAACAAAAGGCACATAAAAATAGAACATGTATTGAAATTAGATAAAAATTAAATACAACAGTTGAGTGACCGTGCTAGAACCACGCAATCCGGGAATTCCTAATACCTTCTCCCGGGTTAACAGAATTCCTTATCTAGATTTCTGGTTCGCGGACTGTTAACAGAGTCATATTTTCTTCGGTTCGGGATTCAACCGGTGACTTGGGACACCATTAACCTCTCAAGTGGCGACTCTAAATAAAAAAAAAAATAAAATCCCATTCCGATTGTCCTTTAATTGGAAAAACTCCTTTACGCCCTTCACGGGGTGTAGTAACGAAAAAAGGAGGTGTGACAGCTCTGGCGACTCCGCTGGGGAAAAGAACCCAGAACATTTTGTTCAAGGTTCAGAAATCGAGCTTAGATAAATTGTTGTATTTGGTTATATCTGATTTTCCTACATGTTTCATGCTTAATGTGCTAAATGTTTTACCGCTTTGATATTATTTGAACTGTATATATAAACCGTGCCGAAACCCTTTTCTTCTCACCTC
>MU694120.1:17774-45668 GCA_026770625.1 Nicotiana glauca | reverse complement strand
TAGGGTCTAATTAGTTTAATTGTTAGTTTAATTTTTTAATTTTATAAAATCAGAAAATAAATTTGATATAAAAAATGCATAAGTTGAAAAATACAAAAAAAATAAATACAAATGAATAAAATAAATACAAAAATAAAATACAAAATGAGAAAAGTAAAATACAAAAGAAAAGAAATGGACTGATTGGGCTAAACTATAGCCCAAACCAAATAAACCACCCGCCCAAGCCCAAATGCCCTGCCCGGTCTGCCCATCAATACACAACAAAACGACGCCGTTTAGCGTCATTTAATCTCAGCCCTTGATCATCTCAAATCCAACGGCCATGGCTTGATCTCATAATAAACAAAAACGACACCGTATAGACACTAGTTAATCTGAGCCGTCCAAAATCATTTAATCCAAGGGCCACTAACTAATGTGCAAATTAAATAAAGATATCATATTTCAGAAAAATCTAAAATATTTTTATCCTCTTCGTCTCACCCAAACCCTAGCCGCCCCTATTTTACTGTCAACCCCGCCGGAACCCTACCGGCAAAAAACGTCTCCACCACCAACAGCCCTCAAATTCACACCAGAGAACCGCTGTGAACTCCTCTTCCCACCCATATATCCGTTTTCCTTCAAATATCACCATAGCCTCTCGAATAACCCATTTTCTTTCGACGGAACCCTACCGCCGGCGAACGTAATTCACCCAAATTAACCCAAAATAACACCATAGCACCTTCTTGCCTTCCTCTGCACGATCCTTAGAGTCTTGAGTCTCAAACTCAACTGGAGCGGCTCGAATATGAGTTTGAAAATTTCCCGGCAAGTCAAAAATCTTTCAAAAAGATACTGCGAGGTTCTCTTCTCTTTCTTAAAAAATCTTGGTGCTAAGTAGACGATCAAGTGGCTAAAAAAGCTAAGTTCTTGTCTTTTTCTTTATTTTCTGTTGCATGTGTTTGTGTTTATGATTTTTAAATTGATTCCTGTTTTGTTATTAGGGTTACTTAATTTCTGTTTTTAAAAAAACAGTAGTTTAGGTTTAAAAATTTGACACTATTAGGTCTTTAATTTTTGAGTAATAATTAGTCATAGATTCCAATTAATTTTGTTAGATAAATAAATTTGATAACAATTCAAGAATAAATCAGAGTTAATTAGATTTTATTGCTCTTGTTTGTTAATGTTTGATTGATAACTAAGGATTGGTTATAGCTGCAATTAGTAGTTAATTAGTTTTGTATGATTTTTGATTAATTTTAATAATTAGGTTTATAGAATTGGATAGTTAAATCCGGCAGTTAAGGGGGTAAGGGTTTATAGTAATTAATAAAAGAAAGGAGGGGTATTTTGGATAAAGAAAAAGTTCTAATGGTAGTTTTGACACAACTCTAGGGGCATTATGGGTATAGGAAAAGGGTAATTGGGTAGATTCTGAATTGAAGTGAGGGTAAATAAGAAATTAGACTAGATTAGAATGTTTTAGATTGGGGTATTAGTATAATTCTTAATAAATAAGTGTAGCCAATTGTATTACAAGTTAAAAACAAAGGGTAAAATTGAAATAAAAGAGGGACTAAAGTACAATTACTGAAATTTGAATTTCCCTCCAACTTTACATCTATAAATAGGCATTGATATGCCTTATTTGAGGAAGTTTTTAAATCTGAAAATTTCCTCCAAGTAATCTGCCATTCTAGATCCAAATTTTCGAAATTCATAATCTCAAAAACTCAAAAACATTAGAACTAGTAGAAAAATTCAAAGTGACACTATTTCATTGATCATTCAATTTAGATTTGAAGGCTGTGTATTGATTTTCTCTGGTTTTAGTAACTGAAATGCTGTGAAATTGCTTGAATTGGTCGAGTGTGTTTGTTCTTTGGTTTAAATCCTGTGATGTGGTTTGATTCGTGGTATTCTGAGGCTATAATTGGATTTTTCCTATCCTGTTGCTGTTGCTGTATAATTGAAGCTGATCCTTACATCTCCTCATTATTCTATATTCAGGTACACATCGTGTAAGCTCAAGCTATGGACATGAATAAATGGCAGCATAATTATCATTTGTGTTAAATTGTAAAGTAGAATTTTCTGTAATGTAGGATTATGTTTTTGTAATTAAGTTTGGACTGTTGGACTTTGGATTCATATTAGATTGTTATAATCGTTATTTTCATGGTAATTTTGTTTAAATATGCATTTGATCTTTAACATTAGTAATGAATATAAGTGTAGAGATTGATTACCAAATCGTAATTGTAGTTAAGATGTATAATGATCAAATGATCATAAATGTTTTAACTATCTAGGCTTTAAATCACCAAATCCCCTAAGTGTTGAGCATTGGTTTAGTAAGGTTAATATGAGTTAATCAGTAACAAATGATGTTTTATCGCTGTGATTAAAAATCGATTCAATTTTAGTTTGAATTTTATCTTTTATGACCTTTAAGAGCTCACTAATAGGTATGTAAATACAATAATATCAATTGAACTTAAGAATTCAAGCGTTATGTTCCATATATTCCCGTGAAATTTCTTTTTCCTTGCGGTAATTGTTAAATATTTGAAATTATTAGAAAAAATGTATCCAGCAGATTCTGATAATAGGTGAAGTGTTATTCTGTTTGTTATTTTTGAAAGTCTTGGTCCTAACAGCTTAGCCCAAAGTTTGGGCTCCAGCTTAATTGATACACGGACCAGGCCTAATTTCTGATTGTTTCTTTTTCTCATTTGGGCCTGGCTAATGCATATATCTAGCCGTTCTTCCTGCATTTTCTCTTTCATGGGTTTACTTTGGAGCCCAATAGCATTGTTTAAATTTTGAATAAGAATTAAAAATCCAAATATAATAAATGTATAAGTAGGAATATGGAAATTAAATTCATAAATATGAAATCGAGTCTTAAATTAGGTAGTGGGTTCAAGCTAAAAGGTTTTATCCTTTTGTTTGAATCCGGACTTGAATTTGAGACTTGAATTCATAATCATGGGTTAATTAACCTTTAGAGACAAAGCAAAATAGAAAACTTAGTATACTTTAGTTTGGCCTTTTTTTAAAAAATAAAAGATACGAGCCTCACCCAAATAAATACAAAGGCAGGGCCCTCAACAATTGCTATATAAAAATACTTAGAAATTGGGAGGACCGTTTAGCGAATTTCACGGTCTTCCCCAAAGATAATAAACGTGTAGTCGCTTTAGGCACGTATGTTAATAATATTACATTCCTAAATACGGGTGCACANAAATAAAATAGAAAATCATAGTTACTTTTAAGTTTGCCTTTAAATGATAAATGAGATGAGCCTCGCTAAACAAAAAATACATAAATTGTGGGACCCTCAATAAAAATACTTAGAAATTGGGAGGACAGTTTAGCGAATTTCACGGTCTTCCCCAAAGATAATAAACGTGTAGTCGCTTTAGGCACGTATGTTAATAATATTACATTCCTAAATACGGGTGCACATTTATGTGACCCAAATCCAAATCTCAACGAAGTCGAAATGTGTCAAAAGCCACGGGCGCACTGGTGCGGCGTGGTTCGAGATACATTTTCATGACGTTGTAATTCTTGTAAAAATAAATAATAATATAATAAAAGCAGGTTATTAACAAAAGGCACATAAAAATAGAACATGTATTGAAATCAGATAAAAATTAAATACAACAGTTGAGCGACCGTGCTAGAACCATGGAATCCGGGAATGCCTAATACCTTCTCCCGGGTTAACAGAATTCCTTATCTAGATTTCTGGTTCGCGAACTGTTGACAGAGTCATATTTTCCTCGGTTCGGGATTCAACCGGTGACTTGGGACACCATTAACCTCTCAAGTGGTGACTCTGAATAAAAAAATAATAAAATCCCGTTCCGATTGTCCTTTAATTGAAAAAACTCCTTTACGCCCTTCACGGGGTGTAGTAACAAAAAAAGGAGGTGTGACACTTCCAGAAGCAGTTTAAGCAAAAATTGGGTACCACACAAATCACCCCCTCTTGTGTGGTATTGACGTTTAGAACATCA
The DNA here is from genome assembly GCA_026770625.1 of Nicotiana glauca. NCBI lineage: Eukaryota > Viridiplantae > Streptophyta > Magnoliopsida > Solanales > Solanaceae > Nicotiana > Nicotiana glauca. The sequence goes on along the minus strand of MU694120.1, from coordinate 41,646 downwards.
ATCATCGAATTGTCGGGCCTTTATTTGCCCCAATAATAAAGACTGAGCAACCACACATGCTAGAACTCGGTTGGGCTCTGAAATGTCCAACATCACAAGTTTGTTAGCCAAGGACCAAATGCCAAAGCTAGTAGCCTCTCCTCTGCTAGAATGAAAGCCAAACTACCCATACTCTCCGCCTTTCTGCTTAAGGCATCCGCGACCACATTTGCCTTGCCCGGATGATAAAGAATGGTGATGTCGTAATCCTTCAGCAACTCAAGCCACCTGCGCTATCTCAAATTAAGATCCCTCTGCTTGAACAAATGCTGCAAGCGGTGATGATTAGCGTAAACCTCACATGACACCACATACAGATAATGCCTCCATATCTTAAGAGCATGAACAATCGCGACCAACCTAGATCGTGCACATGATAATTCTTCTCATAAATCTTCAGCTGACGCGAAGCATATGCAATAACTCACCCCTCATGTATCAATACACATCCCAGGCCAACGCATGAAGCATCACAATATACCGTATACATCCCCGAGCCGAAGGCAATACAAGAACTGGTGTTGTAGTCAAAGTTGTCTTGAGCTTCTGGAAGCTCTCCTCACAATCATCGGTCCAACAGAATAGAGCAACCTTCTGGGTCAATCTAGTCAGAGGTGATTCAATAGATGAAAAGCCTTACACGAATCGCTGGTAATAACCTGCTAGCCCCAAGAAGCTCCTGATCTCGATCACCAAAGTAGGACGTGGCCAACTCCGAACTGCCTCAATCTTCTTGGGATCCACCTTAATACACTTTCCTAACATAACATGGCCCAGGAATGCCACTGACTCTAGCCAAAACTCACACTTGGAGAACTTAGCATACAACTTCTGCTCACGCAAGGTCTGAAGCACTACTCTCAATTGCTGCTCGTGCTCCCCCAGGCTCGTGAGTATATGAAGATGTCGTCAATGAAGATGGTAACAAAGGAATCAATGTAAGGCCTAAATACCATTTTTATCAAATCCATAAATGTCGCTGGTGCATTAGTCAAGCCAAGGACATCACTAAAAACTCATAATGGCCATATCTAGTCCGGAACACAGTCTTCGTGACATCCGAGTCCCGAATCTTCAGCTGATGATACCCTAACCTCAGGTCTATCTTAGAGAATACCCTAGCACCCTGCAACTGTTCGAACAAATCATCAATACGAGGCAACCGATACTTGTTCTTGATGATGACTTAGTTCAGCTGGCGGTAATCAATGCACATCCACATAGTCCCATCCTTCTTCTTCACAAAGAACATTGATGCACCCCAAGGCGATACACTGGGCCTAACAAACCCCTTTGCCAACAACTCCTCAAGCTGCTCCTTCAACTCTTTAGGATCCATACAGTACGGTGGAATAGGTATAGGCTGGGTGCCTGGAGCCAAATCAATGTAGAAATCAATATTATGATCCGGAGGCATGCCGGGAAGATTAGAATGAAAAACATCAGTGAACTTTCGGACTACTGGTACTGAATCAATCGTCAAAGACTCTACGATGATGTCCGAACATAAGCTAGATAAGCCAAACACCTATTATCGACCATATGCCGATCCTTCAGTAAAGAAATAACCCGACTAGGTGTATCAACTACGGAAACATTCCACTCTAACCTCGGCAACCCTTGCATCACTAGTGAAATAGTCTTGGCATGGCAATCTAGGACGGCGCGATATGGAGACAACCAATCCATGCCTAGGATGACCTCAAAATCGATCATATCAAGCAGCATGAGATCTGCTCTAGTCTGAAACCACAGAATGTGACCATACAGGATCGGGAGATCCGATCCACAACTACAGAATCACCCACTGGCATAGAAACATAAACAAGAGTGCCCAAAGGTTCTGGAGAAATAACCAGGAAACGAGCAAACATAGATAATACATACGAATAGGTAGACCCTGGATCAAACAATACTGAAGCATCCTTACCACCGACGAAAATAATACCTGCGATGATGGCATCTGAGGCCAATGCATCTGTCCTGGCCGAAAGAGCATAGAATCTGGTTGGAGCACCGGCTGGCTGGCCTCCACCTGACTGAGCAATAGCTGGCTGACCTCTCCCTGCCTGGCCTCCACCTCTAGGATGGCCTCTATCAGCCTGTCCTCCACCTCTAGGTGGATGGGCAGCTGGTGCTGAAATCATGGGCTGCTGACCCTGCTGCACTGCCTTGCCCCGAAATTTGGGGCAGTATCTCCTCATGTGACCAGGATCTCCGCACTCAAAATAACTATGCGGTGCGGCAACTTGCTACCCTGATGGCTGACCCTAATAACTCGTAGATCCACTGGAAGAAGCCCGGATAGCCGGTGGACGATATGAACTCTTCGGCATAGCACTGAAGTAGGAACCAGAAGAACCCTGGGGAACTGAATACCCACTAGAGAAACCCCGAATAGCTGGCAGGTGATAAGAACTCTCTGGAATTGCTCTAAAATAGGGGTGTGCTGGAGCACCCCGGATAGGTGGTGGTGCTGAAACTGGGAGCCTGCTAAGCTGACCCCTCCCAAACTGACCTCTGCCCTAGCCGGAGCACCTCTAAACTCTCCGCTGAATCTAGCTCTCTTATCCCACTGCATCTGCTCTCTACCCTTCTGGTGATATCCCTCAATACTGCAAGAAATCTCGACCACTAATTGATGCTCTGTACCCATCTCTACCTCTCGGGCCATACTAGATTGAATACCTAGGTGCAATCCCGCAACAAACCTCCGCACTCTCTTTGCATCTATAGGAAGCATCATAAGTGCATGGCGGGACAACTCAGAAAACCTCGCCTCATAGTCAGTCACAGACATCAGACCCTACTCAAGATGCTCAAACTGATACCGCAGCTCTCCCTCTCAGAGGGTGGAATATACTTATCCAAGAATAGCTGTGTGAACTGACTCCAAGTGATGGGAGGAGAACCTGCTGGCTTACCAATAATATAGGACTACCACCATCTACAGGCCCTGCCCTCAAGCTGGAAAGTAGTGAAGTCAACTCCATGCTACTCCAATATCCTCATGTTGTGCAGTTTGTTCATGCACCTGTCTATGAAGTCCTGAGCATCCTCATGACGCTCATCTCCAAATAATGGAGGGTGAAGTCATGTCTATCTGTCCAATAGCTTCTGCAGTTCACCACCCTCAACTAGTCCGGGCTGGGGTGCCACTATGGCAACTGGTTGGGCCCTCTCTGCAGGTAGTGCACTCGGAGTCTGATATACTGCAACTGCATGACTAGGAGCCTCAGCAGTAGGGGTCTGTGCTCCCCCTCCCGCCTATGAAGTAGCTGGATCTGTTGGAAATAAACCAGCCTGAGTCATAGTATCCATGAACCGCAGCATATGACCCATGACCTCCTAAAATCCCGATACTGTGATAAAGTCTTCCAGGGTAGGCTCAGCTGCGAGCACCTCACCCTGCTCCTCAATGATGGGATCTCCCGTAGGATCTGCTGGTGGTGCCACTGGAATAGCTATGGGACACCATCGTCCATTACCACGAGCCGATGCCCTCCCCTGGCCTCTACCTCAGCCTCTAGCAACGGGGGGAGCAGCTCCCCCGGGTTTGGAACATCAGCCGTGTGTGTCCTCATCATCTGTGAGAGAATACAAGAGGGAATTTTAGTACAACAGCCACTGCACGATAGGAATGAATAAAGAGTAGTTTTTCATAATACCCTATAGCCTCTCGAAGATAAATACAAACGTCTCCATACCGATCTACAAGAATCTCTTAGGTTTGCCCATGACTTGTGAGACCTAGTGCTCTGATACCATGTTGTCACGACCCCTTTCCAAAATAGGTCATGATGGTGCCCGACACCATAGTCAGGCAAGCCGACGCGGAAAACATAATTAAATTCTTGCTTTACTTTTAGCCAAATAAGTGAAATAGATTCGTAAATTTAGATATAAAATCAGAAGTGATCAGTAAAGTATCAACAACGATTATACAACCCAAAAATAAATATCTACCAATTCATGTGCCAAGACCTGGTGTCACAAGTAATAGGGATCTAGTAGAATATACAAAGAATGTCTCTATCCTACTGTCTGGGATAGAAAAGACAGCAAAAATAAGAAAAGACTCCATCCGGCTGCTGAACGGCATAGGAAGGGAGCAGCTCACCGTGAAAGTCTCAGTCTACAACTCAGGGGCGCGCACCAAACTGATAGCTAGATGTACCTACCTCAGATCCTATACAATTAAGTACAGAAGCATAGTATGAGTACATAAACAATATGTACCCAGTAAGTATCCCGTCTAATCTCAAAGAAGTAGAGATGAGGGGTCGACTTGATACTTACTAGGGTTAAATAATACATAGAGTACTATGCTAGGCATGGGAATCACCAATACTCAACAGTTGATAACAAGTATAGATCATGTTCTTCACAATATTCCAGTTAGCTAGTTACTTTTCGAAATATGAGCAAAACAATTCAAGTATAAGCTTTCACATAGATATCATGCGCACATTATGCCGAGGCGATAACCCGATTCAATAGAAATAACTGTGCACTACCGAGGGTCGAACGGTGCGAACCATAGATGCAACTATTCATACCTAGGCGATCAGCCCGATCCACAAATAACAAGCAATATCAAGAATACACACGAAGGCACATTAATATTCAATAATGTCATACAAGAGTTCAACAAGTATATATGTTCGCTATTATTCCTTTCCAAGTCTCTAGCATATCCTAAATGATCATATTAGCAAGATAATATAGGGATATTCATAAATACAGCATCATGTGGATCCTAAACTACCCGGACAATTAACATAATTGTAGCTACGCACGGACTCTCGTCACCTAGTGCGTACGCAGCCCCCGCATTTAGCAACACTTACTCAATTATTATGCCTATGCGGACAATTCCCTCTTATAAGGTTAGAAAGGAGACTTAACTCGCTCCAAAGTATACTTCAAATGCCAAGAACGAGCCCAAACCCTCAATTCGAAGCCGAACGATCCCAAACTAGTTAAATGAAGTAAGAACTAATTAATATAGGCTCACAAGATCGAGTTCTAGCTATTTAAGTGATTTCCCAACTATTTACACGAGTTTTCTAAATTCTGATCCTGGGCCCACATGCCCAAATTCCGAGATTTTTTGAGGAAAGCTGTTCTCTACAACCTAAGGATCAATAATCTATGATTTCTAGTTCATATCACAAGAAATTTTGTGGTTAAATCTAAGTTTTATTAAAACCCTAGGTCTTGCTCTAACCCCTTAATTTTACCTAATTTTAGTGTTTAATCTAAACCTAATATGCAAGTATTTAAACTAAAGATAGGCGGAATAAACTTACCTTACAATGCTAAGTGAAGACCTCCTCTCAAGAGCTCCCAAATCGCCCAAAGGAAGAGTGAAAATGTGATAAAAATGGTCTTGAGCTCGTATTAATTGAACCTCACTGCCCAGCAATTTCCGCATCTGCGGTCAAGGGATCGCATCTGCGAGACGAAGGCCGCATCTACGAAGAAAGGAGGAAAGGCTGGGACCGCTTCTACGGTCTGAGGCCCGCATCTGCGGAGCTACTTCGGCGGCTAGGGAGCTGCATCTGCGGTTCCTTGCTTGCCTGCCCAGGGCCGCTTCTATGATGGATTGACCACACCTGCAGTCCCGCATATGCGGTCTAAGAACCGCAAATGCGGTTATGACAGAAGCAGCAACCTTCAGCCCTTTATCAAATTTTCCACTTCACTCGAGCCTCGTCCGATTGACGCTCGGAGCTCCCAGGCCCCCCCTCCCCCCTCGGAACATATCGATAAGTCTGAAATTGCGAGGCGGACCTACTCAAACCCTCGGAACACCCAAAACAACACTAAATCTAGGAATCACCCCCTAAAATCAAATGAATCAAACTTTTGAACCTCAAGTTCTTAATTTTTCGCTAACGGGACAAAACGCCCTTAAACTAATCGGATTGACATCAAATTTTACGAGTAAGTCTTAAATGATATTTTGGACCTGTACCAGGTTTTGGAACCAAAATACGAGCCCGATACCTAGGAAATTAATGATTACTTAGTTTCTTTAAATCCTTAAAACTTCAAATTAACAATTTCTAATAAAAATTCATTACTCGGGCTAGGGACCTCAAAATTCGATTCCTGACACACGCCCAGGTCCCATATTTTTCCACAGACCCTCCAAGACTGTCAAATTACGAATTCGGGTCTATTTCTCAAAATGTTGACCAAAGTCAAAATTTGCCTTTTAAGAGAATCCTTAAGAACCAAATTAACATATTTCACTCAAAACTCTTTAAATTCCCGAACCAACCGTCCCCGCAAGTCATAAATTAGTTGAATCAAGTGTGGGAAGTTTTATTTAGGGGAACGAGGTTCTAAAAGGCAAAATGACTTGTCGGGTCATTACAACGGATGCATGATTTTTTTTATGATGTTGTGTGGAGGCTTTCTTTTCTACCAGTGGGTTATATTTATGCATTTTAAGTTTGGATCGGTAGTAATAGTTGACCTGACTGTCACGAGGATGAATGTGAGATTTTCAAATGATTTAAGGTATCAGATGGTTTGTGTTACATGAGATTATGAAGGATTTAGTTTAATTTTACTACGGTATTATGGCAGTAATGGGGTATGGTTATTGTAAGTTATCATATGTTTTATTCCATGGCTTTAAGCCAAGTGTGAGAGTTTGCTATTGACGAGTTGATTGCACATTTATGTGTTGTAATGGTTTCAGTTGGGGTATACTTGTGAATCAGTTGTGACTCACAGAGATTAAGATGAAGGATGACTCGAGTAAGAGAATTTCTAGATACAGGTTGTATTACACTCTATAGGTATATGGGAATCATGGAATGATTGAGTGGTTATTCGTGAATGATGTAGTGTGCATGGAGTAGGAATTTGCTTGGTTATGTTAAGTTGGGGTTACTTCTTTGGGTGTCGTTATGCTAATGAGGCAGAGGTAGTTTGGTATGTTTGAGGCGATGCAATTGTGATGTGAGAAGAGTAGATGACTCTCGAGAAAGTTCTAATGGGGTCAAGATTTATATGTAGAAATTGGGAATTTTCAGGATTTGTATATGGCGAGAGATTGGGATTTATATTGGATGGTGTCAAGACTCGCAGTATTTCTTAATATTTATGGATTCCAGATTTTAGTATCAAGAAGGTGAAGGAAACAAATTTAGATTCGCAAAAGGTCTCTTTAGAGTGGGTATCTCGATTGTGGTACTTTTGGGGTCCTTAATAGAAAATTCAACGGCTTAATAGGCATTTGGGCGGTGTGGTTTTATACCCGAGTTCGTGGGGTGAGTTTTAGTTAAGGACTGTGGTATTATAGCAAGGAGAAGTATCAATTTGAAGGTAATTCGAAAGGAACTCGTAGAAATATGGCAGTTTACTAGTAGATTGGATCAGCACCGTAATAGATATGATCAGTTCATTGGGTACTTATGATGTAGTGATCCTCTATAGGTGTTTTGTGGCGATAGTCTTAGGTTTTGGTGACCTGCATGGCTTGGTTGAGCTAGAGAGATTCGGTTCTGTCGGCTTGATTATGTGCAAATGTGCTTCAACAAGAACATTCTTTGCTCTCTAACTTAAACACATTCTCCCTTAATTTTAATTGCTTACATTTATTACATTACTTGCATTTATTGCGTTTTCATTAATTGTTCTTCATTTATTACCCATTATTGATCATAAAGAGCTATTATCAAAGCTCTTAGAATTGTTAGTCCTTCATCGGTCGTTCGCAGCCTAACGCTTAGATCGACCTCGAGGCCCCGTATAGGCCAGCTCGAGACCCCAATATTCAGTCACTTGGTTTGCATATTATACCATATACGAAGCTTTTACCTTATTTTATAATCTCACACTTAGCATCTACAGCCTAAACACTAGCATAAAAATAAATCACGTATTTTTAGAACCACAAAATCAAATCTAATTGTAATACCATTTTCAAGGTAAACAGTTTGGCGCCCACCGTGGGGCTAAAAATAATAGTGATTGTTTTCTTGTTGGTTTACTACATAACGCAAGTTGTCTTTCATATTTTTTCTTGTCCAAGAATCTTTGATTTCAAGTCAAAATGTCTAACCCAGTAAGCGCACATAAAAACAATGGTCTTGAGGACCATGGAGAAAATGCCGTAACTATTCCAGATATTGGCGTACCACCACAAAACCCTGAGAATGCACCAAAACTGATCCAGATATTGGTATCGACTCCCATATTAATGAGAGTACATGCCAAGAAAATCAACAGGGAACTCGGGAAAATCCCATCCGAAAAGAAAGAGAGGCAAACTGGAGAAACGGAGCGAAAAACCCCCAGCACATTGTTCATATGATCATTGGGGGAACCGAAATTCCCCAAGGACCTACGACCAAGCGGATAAAAGTTCCCACTGCAACGGAAGGGCTGATTCGGGGCCGCATATCCGAGGACATCCTTGCATTCAGCGACCTTGTCTCGTCCACATAACGATGTGCTGATAATTTCATTTCTCTTGAATAACATTCGAATTAAACGTGTACTCGTGAATCCAGGTAACTCAGCCAATGTAATCAGGTCGAAGGTGGTAGAGAAACTCAGACTCCTCAATCAGATCGCACCTACCTCTCGAGTCCTGAACGGCTTCACCATGGCCGGTGAAGCAACGACGGGGTAGATCACCCTCCCGGTCAACATATCCGGTGCAGTTAGGATGCCAACTTCCATGTCATCGGAGGTGACATGAGGTACAATGCATTACTTGGTGGGCCGTGGATACTTAACATGAGTGCAGTACTGTCAACTCTGCATTAGATGATGAAGTTCCCAATAAAGGATGGTATAAAGATAGTATATGGAGAACAACATGCGGCAACAAAAATGTTCGCGGTCCACTGGGAGGCATCTAATCCTGTACACTCTACCTCGGAAGAGTCGGGAGGCAAACAGACCCCCAAGGAAGATGAAGAAGATTTCCTCGCTCCTCGAACCTTTGTTGCCCCCGAAGAGTCGGATGCAACGAAGTCAACTATTTAAGAACTAGAGCAAGTTGTTTTAATCGAACATCTCCCTGGTCGGAAGGTATACCTGGGAATGGGATTAACCCCTGAACTCAGGAAAAAACTCATTCAATTTCTTATTAATAACATTGACTACTTTGCTTGGTCCCATTTAGATATGACAGGGATTCCACCGGAAATAATCACCCATTGACTAAGTGTTGTCCCCATATTCAAACTAGTGAAACAGAAAAGGAGATCCCAGTCCAAAATAAAACATGCATTCATCAAGGACGAGGTAACAAAACTCCTCAAATAGGGTCTATTAGGGAGATAAAATATCCTGAATGGTTGGCCAATGTGGCGGTAGTTCCCAAAAAGGGAAATAAGTTAAGAAGCTGCATATATTATAAAGACTTAAATAAAGCATGCCCCAAGGATTCATTCTCGTTGTCTAACATCGACCGCTTGATCGATGCCATGGCCGATCATGAGACCCTCACCTTTCTTGATGCCTACTCGGGGTATAATCAAATTCAGACGAACCCCGAGGATAAGGAAAAAACTTTGTTCATTACAAAGTACGGTACATACTGTTACAATGTAATGCCCTTTCTGGCTGAAAAATGCAAGATCCACGTACCAGCGCCTAGTTAATAAGATGTTCGAACATAAAATAGGCAAATTTATGGAATTTTATATTAATGTCATGCTAGTTAAGTCCCTGCGCGCAGAAGATCATTTGACTCATTTGCAGGAGATATTCGACATCATCAGAAGCTACAACATGAAACTCAATCCCGAGAAATGTGCCTTTGGAGTGGGTTCAGGTAAATTCTTAGGCTTCATAGTGTCAAACAGGGGAATCGAGATCAACCCCGACAATCAAAGACATCGAAGAAATCACGATGGTAAACAATGTGAAGGTCGTGCAACAACTGACTGGGCGGATAGTAGCCTTGGGCGGATTCATATCAAGGTCCTCAGACAGGAGTCATCATTTCTTCTCCTTACTAAAAAAACAACTTTGAATGGACTCTAGAATGTCAACGTGCCTTAGAGGAGTTGAAGCAATATCTGGCTAGCCCACCTTTACTCCACACCCCAAAGGAGGATGAGACATTGTATTTGTAACTATCTGTATCCGAGATAGCAGTGAGTAGTCTGCTAGTTCAAGAAGAACAAGGTACGCAATTCCCTATTTATTATATAAGTCGAACCCTGGGAGATGTCGAAGCCAGCTTTCCACATCTAGAAAAATTAGCTCTTGCATTAATAAGCGCATTATGAAAATTGAAACCTTACTTTCAATGCCATCATATTTGTGTCTTAACAACATACCCTCTTCGAAGCATATTGCATAAGCCCGAATTATCGGGCCGACTGGCATAATGGACTATCGAACTCGGGGGATATGATATTGAGTATCAACCCCGAACGGCTATCAAGTCCCAAATTCTGGCGAATTTTGTGGCTGACTTTTCGCCCTCCCTCGTGCCCGAGGTAGAGAAAGAACTTTTACTAAAAATAGGCATATATTCCGGGGTATGGACCATGTTCCCTAACGGTGCCTCAAACGTAAAAGGGTCCAAACTTGGCATAGTTCTGAAACCGCCTACGGGCGGCATAATCAGGCAATCTATAAAAACTGCAAGGTTGACTAACAACGAATCCGAATATGAATCTATGAATGCAGGTCTTGAGTTGGCCAAAGGCCTAGGAACTGAAGTCATCGAAGCAAAATGTGATTCCCTCCTGGTAGTAAATCAGGTAAATGGTAGCTTCAAGGTTCGAGAAGACAGGATGCAAAGATACTTAGACAAAATTCAAGTCACATTGCACCACTTCAAAGAATAGACTTTGGTCCACATACCTTGGGAGCAGAATAGCGAGGCCGATGCCCTCGCGAACCTAGGATCATCTGTCGAGGAAGACGACATACTCCCCGGGGTTGTTTTTCAGCTATCTAAATCAGTGATCGAAGAAGGTCATGCAGAGATCAACTCCACTAGCCTGACGTGGGATTGGAGAAACAAAATATATCGATTATTTGGAAAGTGGAAAATTACCCGCGGACCCAAAAGAGTCAAGGGTCTGCGAACCAAAGCAGCCCGATTATTGCTTGACGAAAAGAGAACTTTGTACAGAAGAACTTTTGATAGGCCCCTAGCAGTATGTCTGGGGTCGGGAGACACAGATTATGTGCTCCGAGAAATCTACGAGGGCACCTGCAGAAATCCCCGGTGCCGATTCTCTAGTCCGAAAGGTGATCAGAGCAGGCTACTATTGGGACAACATGGAAAAGGACACCAAAGAATTGTCCGTAAGTGCGACAAATGCCAGATATTTGCCTCAATGATTCACCAACCTAGTGAATAGCTACATTCGGTCTTGTCGCTATGGCCTTTTATAAAGTGGGGAGTGGACATTGTCAGACCTCTACCTATGGCACCAGGCAAAACTAGATTTATTTTATTTATGACTAACTACTTCTAAAAATGGGTGGAAGCGCATGCCTTCGAGAAAATAAGAGAAAAATAAGTCATTAACTTCATCTGGGACCATATTATGTGCCGATTTGGGATTCCTTCTGAGATAGCATGTGATAATGGGAAGCATTTCATCGGAAGCAAAGTAACACAGTTCCTCGAGGATCACAAAATCAAAAGAATCATGTCGACACCCTACCATCCGTGTGCAAAAGTCAGACCGAGTCCACTAAAAAGACTATCGTTCAAAACTTAAAAAAGAAGTTGGAAAAGTAAAGGGAAAATGGAGAGAAATACTACCCGAGGTGCTATGGGCATATCAAACAACTCCAAAATAAAGCACGGGAGAAACACCTTTCTCTTTAGTATATAGTGCCGAGGCTTTGATACCGATCGAGGTTGGAGAGCCAAGTGCTAGATCCAGACACACCACCAAGAGCTCAAATAAGGAGGCAATGACTATAGCTCTTGAACTATTGGATGAAAAGCAAAAAGCTTCGCTGGTCCGAATGGCCGCCCAGAAAAAAAGGATCGAAAGGTACTTTAACAGGGGAACAAATCTCCGATATCTCGAAGTCGGGGACTTAGTCCTAAGAAAAGTCACCTTAAACACTTGAAACCCTAATGAAGGAAAGCTAGGTCAAAACTGTAAAGGACCATACCACGTCATCAGAGTGATCGACAGAGGGTCCTACAAGCTCGGTACAATGGAAGGCGAACAACTTTCAAGCAATTGGAACATATTAATGCTCAAACGCTACTACTGCTAAGGTGTATGATGGAAGACACTGAAACATCCCTCGACTCAACGACCTTTTGGTCTAAAACATGCATTGCACTCTTTTCCTTCGATCTAATTTTATCCCAAGAAGGGTTTTACCGGTAAGATTTTTAACGAGGAAACATCTATGTGCTACCTCAAAAGAACTTAACAAGTATTCAAGGCTTCTCTTCAATCAACCTTGAATACTGGGGGCATTCCCCCGGGAGATCTCCTCCTCGGAAAGGACAAGACAAGTCAAAAGGGTCTCGATGGTATAATGATGTATCGGGCCAAACGGTCGAATGAACCGTGTCCGCATAGAAGAACCAAAACCTTGACAACAAAAACATGTATACTTGTGCCAATTAATTGAAGAATTTTTTTTCCTCCATCAAAATGCTTTACACTTCAAAAAAAGTCTGCTATCTTTACAAGAAAGAAGAAACGGATCCAGAGCCAAAAATTTCCTGAACACTCGGGGACTAACATCAAAAACTCGAAGCCATATGACCTCTGGGTCAGAAACGTCGAACTCGTAAGCCCTCAATGAGGCAATACAAGTTTTCAAAACGACGGATGGCTCCAGAGCCAAGGAAATTTTCGATGTCTCGAGTACTGTCGCCGATTGTCACCCATTGATTTATCAAAAACCTGAGGATGCAAGACCCCATGCGGGAAACCTCGAGCTCATAAGACCTTCATAAGGCAATACCAAATCTATAAGACCTCAAGCAAGGCATGAGTTGTACTTGTACCAAGCAACCAAATCTGTAAGCCCTCAAGTAAGGCATGTTAAAATTTATAAGACCTTAAGAAAGACATAATCCCGATCTTAAATTTAATGAAATATATTCAAACTTATAAGACCCCTAAAAAGGTATAACCTCGATATAAATGCCAAAATTATTTCACTCATGGATTGGAAGGTTACGGCAAAACACAAAGGACTACAGTCACAAGGATTTGGCAAAACTCACACGACTTGGGGACGCCCGACCATTGCTATAAAATCACAGGCCTTCAAACTACTTCAAAAATACTTTGAAAAGAACTAATTAATCATGCTACCCTCAACTTAAGCAAAAGAGCTTTAATCATATCAGCTCCAAACAAAAAACTTCGAAACCATTCATCCATTGAGTGAAACCTCCCGAGGTGCTTATCTATCGCTGCATAACGGCTCACAATCGAGGTTCTTATTGTCACACCTCCTTTTTCCTACCCCCCGAAAGGGGTATAATAAAATGGAGCTTTCCAATTAAAGGACAATCGAAATAGGATTATATTATTAAAAAAATTCAGAGTCACCACTAGGGAGATTTATGGTGTACCAAGTCACCAATTTAAATCCTGAATCGAGGAAAGGGTTGACTTTGTATTATAGTCCACGAACCAGAAATTCGGGTAAGGAATTCTGTTAACCCGAGAGAAGGTGTTAGGCATTCTCGAGTTCCATAGTTCTAGCACGATCGCTCAACTGTTACATTCATATTAATTATCTGATCTTGAACAATTATGAACCTATGTGCAAGTTTCAACTTTTAACCACTTTTGTTAAGCCTGAAACGCTGATGTTAAGCCTAATCTTCAAAGAAGCCAATCAATCCAATCTTCTAACTTAGAACTAAACAACCGTGAACCAAAAATTTATGTAATGAATCATATTTACTAAAACAAATCGGTAAAAACCATATTTAGCCATCCAAAATACAGTACAACGGACACAAACGATTCAAAACAGGGAAGGCATCGAAGATGCTAAACAAAGAGAACAAACAAAGCATTCAATTTAAACAAACCACCTAAAACAAGTAACATTGCATTTGGGATATTTAGATGAAGAAAAAACCTTTATTGCTGAATATTTAAGCTATAAGATCTGTTCGAATCAATAGGATCTTAGATCAGAAAACTGGACGTAGATCGGAACCTCATTGGCGACCTCGGATCTGCTAACGGAAAACTCGTCGGCTCTAGCTCAGACTTTTNGGGGGGGTCTGGTTTTTAGAATGGAGAAGAAGAAGAACCGTCAAGAGGGTCGTCCCTCACTGCCCCTATATATCCTATGTATATCGAATGTATACCCACACTCTCTCTCTCCCAGGTTTCATTTTTTTTCCTGCTCTATTTATTGAACTCTCTTCCCTATAGAAACCCCCTCCTTGTATGGTGTATTTCAGCTAATAAAGAAGAAGCCTCGAGAGGGTCGTTCCTCACTGCCCTTGTATATACTATGTATATTAATGGATATCTAGTGTATACCCCATCTCTCCCAGGTTCCTTTTTTTTTTCTCAACTCTCTTTATAAAGCCCCCTTCCTTTCTCCAGCAGGATGCCCTTTAAAACCATAAGTTTACAAGCCCCCCACATGGCAAAACATGGGAAACAAGTGATGGTGGAGCACTTTTGCTAAGCACTACCTCTTATTTTTGGACAACTTGTGTCCATGTACTTGAGTTCTACCCATGTTTTTGGGAAACTAGCACATGTGCTTGTATTCAGATCATGTGCACAGATGTGCATTCCAGCTGCGTGCGCTCCCGGCTGGCATTGCGCCCAGCCTTACGTTTTGACACTACTCCGCGAACGAAACTAAAAATACTACCTTATTTATTAATTAATTTTACATAAATGAAATAAATATTAAAATAAGATTGACCGTTAAAACAAAATTATTTTTGGTATTTTTCAAGATTAAAAATGACTACAAAATATTAATGAAACTAGTTATTTATATTATTTTTTTGTAATAAAATAAAGTAAATGAGTAAAAATTAGTTGAAATGGCTATACTAAGCCTAAATTAAACATTTTACGCTAAATGGATGAAATCTCGGGGAAGGTCAAAAATCACGTGTCTACAACTGCCCCTCTTTGACTGGAAACGCGAAGCATTTTCGGACAAAGAACGAGTAGACAGGTTTTTTGACCCGAACCTTATTTGGGGAGACTAAAACTAAGAGAAATGAGAATGTGACCGAGCTCTGGTATCTGAGCCGCCTACATATCCTTGGCTGTAAAGGAATCAGGCCACGTGTAGGTGAGTGAGATGATAAAGCCAATCGAGGTGCCATTCCGCTAAGGTTCCGGTCCGCGGTCCTGATGTTGCATCAAAAATCAAACATGAAAAAGACTAACTAAGCCTGTCAACTATGAGTTACAAGATTCCTATCTATAAGTCTTCTGAAGCTTGATCTTGAGTCTTGCATGGTTCTTCATACAGACTTTAGATTTGAACCTTGATGCTTGCTAGTTGCAGGTGCTAGTTCATCTTTCTTCAGCTTTTCGGATCAAGACCAGGTATGCAGTGCTTGTGACCTCGGCTATGTCTTGAGCAACCCACATCTTTCATCAACTTCTGCATTTGGATTAACTTCTTGCCTTTTTTTTCTTTTTCTCTATTGTGACTAACTTCTGTTGATCATCTGGAACTGTTGACTCGCACTCTTGCCGCGAGCTTCTTTTGTTGGTGTCTTGCATTGCATTCTGAAGTGAATTCCCTTATCTCCAGGTAGGTACCCGGTTGCCAATGTTCGAACTATCTTCCTTTGAACCTTGATGATTTCCCTTAAAATTTGTGCTATCTTCTTCTGAAACTTGAATTTCTTTCCTTTTGTGCTTCAAGTGGGCGCCTGATTGCTAGAGTTGAACCGTCTTCCTTTGAACATTGCTGCTTTACCTTGAAACTTGAACTATCTTCCCTTGTTCTCCAGGTGGGCGTCTGATTGCTAAAACTTTTGTGTTCCCTTACTTTCCATGTGGGTACCTGCAATCAAAACAAATAAAACAAACGAAATTTTCTGCCCCAGTTTGCACTAGGAAGATTTGTGAGTTGTTAGCAAAATTGTAGACCACTTATACTATTGATGCAATGCTGAGAGTAAACTAAAGACATAGACTAGGATATGCGTCTCCTACAAGTAAAACCAAGAAACTTTGACTGGCAAATGCGTCTGCTAAAAATAAAACCCGAATGAACCAAACTAGGAAGTGCGTCTCCTAGGGGTGAATTTAAATGGACTAAACTAGGAAGTGCGTCTCCTAGGGGTGAAATCACAATTTACGAAGTGCGTCTCCTGAAACAAAATATAACTTGAAAGGCCCAAACTAGGATGTGCGTCTCTTAGGGGTGAAAACTTCAATGACTCAAACTAGGAAGTGCGTCTCCTATGAATGAACTATCAATTTAGGAAGTGTGTCTCCTACAGGTGTAAATCAACTTAAGCTAGAAGTGCGTCTCCTAGGGGTGAAACTTCAATGACTCAGACTAGGAAGTGCGTCTCCTATGAATGAACTATCAATTTAGGAAGTGCGTCTCCTACAGGTGTAAATCAACTTAAGCTAGGAAGTGCGTCTCCTAGGGGTGAAACTTCAATGAACTCAGACTAGGAAGTGCGTCTCCTATGAATGAACTATCAATTTAGGAAATGCGTCTCCTACAGGTGTAACTTCAATGACTCAAACTAGGAAGTGCGTCTCCTATGAATGAACTATCAATTTAGGAAGTGCGTCTCCTACAGGTGTAACTTTAATGACTCAAGCTAGGAAGTGCGTCTCCTACAGGTGTAACTTTAATGACTCAAGCTAGGAAGTGCGTATCTTATGAATGAGATATAAATTTAGGAAGTGCGTCTCCTACATGTGTAACTCAACTTAGGAAGTGCATCTCCTAGGGGTGAAACTTCAATGACTTAAATTAGGAAGTGCGTCTCCTATGAATGAAATCTCAATTTAGGAAGTGCGTCTCCTATGAATGAACTATCAATTTAGGAAGTGCGTCTCCTACAGGTAAAAATTTAACTTAGGAAGTGCGTCTCCTATGGTAAAACCTCAATGACTCAAACTAGGAAGTGTGTCTCCTATGAATGAACTCTCAATTTAGGCAGTGCGTCTCCTAGGGGTGTAACTTTAATGACTCAAACTAGGAAGTGCGTCTCCTATGGATAAACTATCAATTTAGGAAGTGCTTCTCCTATGGTAAAACTTCAATGACTCAAACTAGGAAGTGTGTCTCCTATGAATGAACTCTCAATTTAGGAAGTGCGTTTCCTAGGGGTGTAACTTTAATGACTCAAACTAGGAAGTGCGTCTCCTATGGATGAACTCTCAATTTAGGAAGTGCGTTTCCTACAGGTGAAACTTCAATGACTCAAACTAGGAAGTGTGTCTCCTATGGATGAACTATCAATTTAGGAAGTGCGTCTCCTACATGTGAAAATTCAATGATTCAAACTAGGAAGTGCGTCTCCTATGGATAAACTATCAATTTAGGAAGTGCGTCTCCTACAGGTGAAACTTTAATGACTCAAACTAGGAAGTGTGTCTCCTATGAATGAACTCTCAATTTAGGAAGTGCGTCTCCTACATGTGAAAATTCAATGATTCAAACTAGGAAGTGCGTCGCCTATGGATAAACTATCAATTGAGGAAGTGCGTCTCCTACATGTGAAAATTCAATGATTCAAACTAGGAAGTGCGTCGCCTATGGATAAACTATCAATTGAGGAAGTGCGTCTCCTACATGTGAAAATTCAATGATTCAAACTAGGAAGTGCGTCGCCTATGGATAAACTATCAATTTAGTAAGTGCGACTCCTACAGGTGAAACTTTAATGACTCAAACTAGGAAGTGTGTCTCCTATGAATGAACTCTCAATTTAGGAAGTGCGTCTCCTACCATAAAATATAACTTGAAAAACTTAGACTAGGAAGTGTGTCTCCTAGGGGTGATGTGTGATCTTCTTAATAGCCTTTGCGTAAGCAAAACTAGGGCATTACACCTAAAAAATTCAAGCTTCCAAGCTTTGATATGATCATATCCTTCCTCCCTATTTTAGACAAAGAAAACTTGTGAGTTTAAACATGGTGGTTGGTTTGTGGCCTTGACTTTGCGGCGATTGCTCTTTCACTTGCCATGATAACTTTGATTTCACCTTGAAAGACATTGCTTGCTTATTGACTAACTAATTTCTCTGCCACCCTTATCACTGAAAATACCTTTTCCCCTTCCAGTCCCAATATCCTCTATTTGTTGCATGGCTCATGAACTGGTATCTACCCAACATTTGTGTCTCATATGAATCCCAAAGCATGTTGATTGTTACTCGCTCAGTGCGCTTGTTGTTCTTTCCGGGCTTATGACGATTTGATGTGCTAACCATATCCCGTTTTGTGAAATTGGAAAGCTGGTGGCAAATTTTGAAGTCATTTCTCACTTGTTCTGATAAAAAAAACTCAAGAAGAGGAAGTAAACAAGACAAATGGAACAATGTAAAAAGATGATTCCTAACAAGAAAACTATAAAGTAAAAAACCTATCAGATGTGGATACCAACTCTAATGACCACTACATGCACTTGTGGCCTATTCTGTTAAGCAAGTCTGATGTTCAGCTCTTGTTGTACCTTTTCGCCGTAAAACTGGGCTTCAATTCTCCGATTATCCAATCTGCTTCACAATCCTTATTCGACTTGTAGTGCCCGAAGGGTTTTCACCATCAAGCCTCTCTCATTTTGTTCTTTCTCTGAACTTACCGTCACCTTGTGGTGCTTGTGAAGGTTTTCATCGATAAGACTCTCTCATTTTTGTTTTCCATCTTCCTCGTTTGGACCGGAGTGTTTCCCCTGATATGAATCACCTTTACTTGCTTGACTTGACTTCTTTTGAAGATTGATCAGAAGGTCTTTCTTTGGACCGTAATTTGGGTTTTTGGATGGGGTTAGAAAGAAAGGGTATTAAAGGCTCAAAATAATTCAAATGGGTTCAAATTCACAACTTTCGGAATCAGATTTCTCACAACAACCACAACTTCTGCCCCAGTTTCTTTGCTTGGGGACTTTTGGATTTTTATTTCGATGAGACCAAACCGTGAGCCTGCCTACGTATCCTTAAAAGGAATCAGGTCAAACGTAGTTCAAACCTACTTTTGTCGTTGATATTTTTCTTTTCTTTTCTTTTTCTCGTCTTTTTCCTTTCTCTTCTTTTTTTTCTTTTGTTGTTTTTCTTTTTCTTTTTCTTCTATTTTTCTTCTTTTTTTTCTTTTTCTTTATTTATTTTTCATGCTTGTGTTTCTAATCTTTGCTACTGATTTCGAAAGAGAGGTATCAAAGAAAACAAATAAGGCTCAAAGGGGTAACGAAGGATAAAGTGTTTAGATAACAGAACAAAATGCCTCCGTCATTCCAATCTTCAAAACATGCCAAGCGCAAACAACACAATTAAACAAACTAAGGAAAACACTCGTAACATCTTTTGATTGTACCAGACTTGATAACCATATCCGCACATTCTCCTTTTGTCAATTTTAAGTACCATTGGACAACACTCTTTGTACCAAGAACGGCCCCTGTCAATTTGGGCGAACTTGCCGTTAGCTTCAACCTGACGCGGCATGATGCGTTTCAATAGGGTTTCTTTATGTTCTATCTGCCCCAGTTTCACATAGTTCGGGCTTCAAATGATCTCAAAATGTCCAAATTTGTTCTATTTCCCTCTATTGCCCCTATTATCTTCAAAATTATTTCAATGCTTTATGACTAAAATGACTTTTAATACCATGCTGAGAATTACGTGTGCATGTCATATCACTAGAGTCGACAGGAAAAGGACTGTAAGAGGAAAAGTGAACTAAACAAAAATGACCAGAAATAACAGAAAATAGAAAATTGCATTAGATAGATGGTGAAATGGTTTGAATAACAAAACAAGCAAACTAAACTAGGGCTACAACCATGGAACAAACCTAGACAACAGTAAACGAGCTACTACGACTAAACAAACTAGGCAAAATAAGAGGATAGAAGGGTTTGAGTCCCAAAACAATATCCGGATTACAATCCTGAAAATAATCCGAAAAATAGAAATGATAACTAAATAAACCACCAAAACTCCTCCCCGGCTGACCAAGAAATGGAGTGTCTTTCCAATTACCAAGCCCTGCATCTTAGCCATTGAGTTCAACATCAACTTTGCTAGAACCTTCAAAAGTATTCATCTCATTATCCTTAGCAACTTGCTTTTGGGTCCCTTTATCCGGCTCATTCTTATGATCAACTTCCGGAACCAAGAGTGATAGCGCTGAAAGCTTTGCGGCCGGTGGCCCTCCGAGAATCTCAGGATAGTTCTTATATTCCTTTTCCACACAAATCATGTCCTCCATATGCATCTCATTGTGAATAGGCAATGGACTTTGGCTAGTATCTGTTGCATTTGGATTTTGCAAGGTAATGTCACCTGCATCAATAAGCTTCTGGACTGCTCCCTTCAGATACCAACACTCTTCTATGTCATGCCCAGGGCATCTGAGCAATATGCGCACCTTTGATAAAAATCAAGCTTCTTTGGAAGATGGTTTGTCATTTTTATCTGAATCGGCTTCAACATGTCCAATTTCCTTAGCTTCTGGAACATATTGGCATATGACTCTCCCAATGGAGTGAATGTTTTCTTTCTCTGCAAACTCTCATTCTTAAATGCTTGATTGGGCCGGAAACCTAATCCAGGAGGGTTTCGGTAGGCTCGTGGGGGCGGGTAAGACATTTATGGACGTGGTGCGGGCCATTGTGGGCCTTGGAGATGTGAAGCATATAGTGGTGCATTGTGGACAGGATATCAGGGAAATGATGTACGATTTTGGGGGTTCTGTGGATAGAAATAGAAGTTGGGAGGATTAAAAAGATATCCACGGGGTCGATATGGAGACTGAGAGCGTTTAGCAAGAATGATCACTGGACCTTGTCGTCGGCGTTTGTCCACAGGAGGAATATCCTGAGCAACTTGTTCCTTCCATCTGAGCCAAAATTTCCTAAAGTTTTCTTTAGGTTTCTTTTCCATCCGAGATATGGAGGGGTGGTCTGGGACAATGTCTGCATTGTTCTGAACGTGTCGCACAAAATCTTGAGCCATGTCATCCCATGTATGTCACTTACCAATATTTTGATGATTATACCAATCCAAAGCTACCCCAGTCAAGCTCTTACTGAAATACGCTATCAACAAATCATGTTTCTTGACAACACTGCAATAATCCCTCAGATGGGCTACCGGATCTCCACACTCATCATTCAAGTTAAATTTTGGCACTTTAAACCTTGTGGGCAGGCGAACGTCAGGGAGTGTACACAACTCTTGGTAAGACATGCTGCCTTGGTCTCCGTCCCTTGCACGTTTTTTAAGGACTGTTCTATGTTCTTCAGCCTTCCAGAACTTGGAGGAAGAGTGATGGAGATACTAGGGTGATTGTGAGATGCCAAAGTTTGGGTAAGGGCATCATCCGAGAAACCAGGTGGTGGCGGTGGTGGCGGTGGTGGTGCCTTCCCAACCATCAAAGACTGATACCTGTTTGTTATGTGCTGACTTAACATCCTTGCCTCATCAGCCAAGCCAGTGTCTTGTTCAACCAACCGCTTTTAGGTACCAATATCAACCAACCCAATTTTGTTGTTATTTGCCATTGCCTTTTGGCTTTTAGGTTGTGGAGAGGAGTTACTACTTTGGGAACCACAAACCAACCACCTTTCTGAATATTGAACAAAATGGGAGCATCTTGTTAGCCTTAGGTCTTTTAACAGATAGGTAAACGCACATTAGGGATGCAATGCACCTAAGCAGTTTAAACATTTCTATTATGAATTTGCTTGGTTGCTTGTGTCATCCCGGCTTTTCCTAATCATGATCTCTCCTTTTATTGTCACTCACGTCCCTTTTTTTTAAATTTGATTCCCCTTTTAATTTTTTTTAGTTGTGATCGAATCTTATGGAGATTGCCTACGTATCATGACCCCGCATGAATCGGACTATGCATAGTTCTGGTGGATAAGTGCAAAATGACTAATAATTTTTTTTTTGTTTTTTTTTCAAATTTTCCATAAACGAAAAATGTGTTTATTCACACATTTTTTACAATATTAACGGACTCTAAAAGACTCTAACATCAAAATATCAATACAACCTAAAAATAGACTAACACACTCTCACTGACAAATACTTTTTTTTCTTTTTTCTTTTTTTTTTAAAAAAAAATCATCAATGTTTCTCAAAAATTTCATAAAAATATCTGGTCTTGTCAATACGACCTTTCAGCACTTCAAATAATATTTAAAGGCTGTGACGCTGTGTTTGCTAACCGGCCAAAAATTTTGAGAAATGACCAAAGGCGGCTGTTCTCGCAAAAACGGCCTTCCGGTGTCCTTTTGGGGATATTTGGCTATTTTGGACAAGAATGACATTACCTTTACTTATGGAAAAATAACGACATTTATTTACTCTATAATGTTTTTTTAAATTTTTTTCAAAATAGTTGAACCCGATATGGGTCGCCTATGTATCCCACATCCGGTGAGAATCAAACTTACGTAGTTCTGCCAAACAAAACCAACTATATATTTTTTTTGAAAACAAAACCTTTTCCTTCTATATATATTTTTTCTTTTATATCTTGATTTTTTCCAAAAAGAGTAATTATTTCCCTCATTTTTTATTTTTATTCATTTTTTTAAAATTCTCCTCTCATTCTTCAAAAGCCGGTCAATATGCAACTCCGAAGCAAATAAATGCACAAGTAGCAAGTAAGATGCATCAGGATGGTCTTTTATTTCGGGTACGTCTGTAGTAGACAGACCCGACCCCTGTGTTGAATCTCCAAGGTCAAATGCACGTGATGCAAACAAACGTTCTTACTAGGGATCCGGCATGAGGCTTTGTTATTCTAGGTTAAAATCTTATTGGAGAAAGTATTTAGAATAGCTTACTCGAGCGGACAACTTGAGCCGAGGAGGATAAGTGTATTGGTAGCGTTGCTTTCCGGCTTAACTGGTGGTGCTCCCCGCCTAAAACAGGCGTGACTAAAATCCGTCACCGGGAGACAATCACCTCGGCTATCTCAAAGAAAGCAGGCTTTGTCAAGCAAATGCCTAATTTTAATTTTAAGAAGACTCAAAGGGGGTGCGTGAGAAGACAGTTTATATGCACAGTTCAAAAATTATCAAAGCGGTAAAAAGCAAACAAGTAGCACATTATGCTCAAACATTTAAAGAAAATAGATAACAGATAAAACCAATCATAACAACTATTCTAAGCTCGAATTCTTGAACCCTGAACCGAAGTTCTGGGTTCTCATCCCCAATAGAGTCGCCAGAGCTATCACACCTCCTTTTTCCTACCCCCCGAAAGGGGTATAATAAAAGAGAGTTTTTCCAATTAAAGGACAATCGAAACAGGATTATATTATTAAAAAAATTCAGAATCGCCACTTGGGAGATTTATGGTGTCCCAAGTCACCGGTTTAAATCCCGAATCAAGGAAAGGGTTGACTCTGTATTACAGTCCGCGAACTAGAAATCCAGGTAAGGAATTATGTTAACCCGAGAGAAGGTGTTAGGCATTCTCAAGTTCCATGGTTCTAGCACGGTCGCTCAACTGTTACATTCAGATTAATTATCTAATCTTGAACAATTATGAACCTATGTGCAAATTTTAACTTTTAACCGCTTTTGTTAAGCCTGAAACGCTGATGTTAAGCCTAATCTTCAAAGAAGCCAATCAATCCAATCTTCTAACTTAGAACTAAACAACCGTGAACCAAAAATTTATGTGGTGAATCATATT
>MU694120.1:4936-17267 GCA_026770625.1 Nicotiana glauca | reverse complement strand
GGTAGGGGGGCTGGTTTTTAGAATGGAGAAGAAGAAGAACCGTCAAGAGGGTCGTCCCTCACTGCCCCTGTATATCCTGTGTATATTGAATGTATATCCAATGTATACCCAGTCTCTCCTAGGCTTCGTTTTTTTTTCTCTCCTCTATTTATTGAAATCTATTCCCTATAGCAACCTCCTACTTGTATGGTGTATTGCAGCTAATGAAGAAGAAGCCTCGAGAGGGTTGTTCCTCACTGCCCTTGTATATACTATGTATATTGAATGTATATCTGGTGTATACCCCGTCTCTCCCAGGTTCCATTTTTTTTTCCTCTCCTATCTTTCTAAAGCCCCCTTCCTTTCTCTAGAAGTATGCCTTTTAAAACCATAAGTTTACAAGCCCCCCACATGGCAAAACATGGGAAACAAGTGATGGTGGAGCACTTTTGCTAAACACTACCTCTTGTTTTTGGACAACTTGTGTCCATGCGCTTGAGTTATACCCATGTTTTTGGGCAACTAGCACATGTGCTTGTATTCAGCCTATGTGCACAGATGTGCATTCCAACTGCATGCGCTCCCGGCTGGCATTGCGCCCAGCCTTGCGTTTTGACACTACTCCGCTAACGAGACTAAAAAGACTACCTTATTTATTAATTAATTTTACATAAATGAAATAACTATTAAAATAAGATTGACCGTTAAAACAAAACTATTTTTGGTATTTTTCAAGATTAAAAATGACTACAAAATATTAATGAAACTATTTATTTATATTATTTTTTTGTAATAAAATAAATTAAAAGAGTAAAAATTAGTTGAAATGGCTATATTAAGCCTAAATTAAACATTTTACGCCAAATGGATGAAATCTCAGGGAATGTCAAAAACCACGTGTCTACCCTTATAAAACCGTCGAAAGTCGGGCAAACTCAAAAACTTCACAAAGTTTTTAACGAGGAAAAAATAAAGCCTATACTAGAGGTCGTACTGACCCAACACGTAAAAGCCACTGTCGCCAGCCTATACTAAAGGTCTTATCGACCCAATGCGTAAGAGCCACTGTCGCCAACCCATATTAGAGGTTGCACCGACCCAACACGTAAGAGCCTAAGGGCCAGCTTAAAATTCAAAAACGTAAGGGTCGATGAGCTCGAGTCGAAGTCCGATTCAAAGTCTGAGCCTGAAATAGTCAACTAAAAAGTGCCTAAGGGCAAATGCATAAGAGCCTAAGCGCCAGCCCATATTAAAGGTCGTACCGACCCAATGCATAAGAGCCTAAGTGCCAGACCATATTAAAGCTCGTACCTACCCAACGCATAAGAGCCTAAGCGCCAAACTATATGACAGGTCGCACTAACCCAATATTCAAAAGCTCAAAAGCCTGCTCAAATGGCCTCAAGGCCAATATTGTAGAACTAAAGGTTAATAAAACTCAAGTTGAAACGTGACCCGGGGACTAATCTCCAAACGGTCAACTTTCGGCCATTAAAAACAGCTCAGCAATGGCAGGAAGCTAAGGGTTTAAATTTGAGGTCCAAAATTTTAGATCGATTGACAAAAAATGCCACAGTTTATCCCTACAAAAGCAAAGGAAAATCAAAAAGCCTTTACATATATGTTGAAAGGTTCGCAAATGTGCATTTACAAGGCCTATGTCTGAAGCCTTCACGAAGGCAAAAAGCAATTAAAACCCTAATCTACCACCGGGGCTACGCCTTCGACGGCCCCCTCGAAGGTTATGCTTTCAACAGCACTGGCCATGACCCCCAGGTTTTCAATGGCCTCTTCCCCTTTGGGGATCTCACCTCCATCTTCATCATCTCCTGAGCCATTCCTCGTCTCGCCTTCAGAAGAAAGCAGGGCTGCCGCCTCCTCTTCTAGGATCTTTATGCTCTCGATCTCAGCGGACAAATCGATGTCCCTGCATATATATCCCGGAGGGATTGTCTTCGAGATTCTAACGGGGCATGGTCCATAGCTCGGGTTAATCGCAGCTTGGCCTCCTCGAACACCTTCCTGGCATGAGCATTTGCAGTTACAATGTCATCTTTGTATGAGGATAAGAACTCCTCGGCTTCAGCCCTAACCTCAGATAATGCAGAAACCAACTCAGTATGAATATCCCTGTACTTATTACTCTCCACCCTTGCATTATCGAGTTGATGTCTGACTGAGGCCACCTCCCCCTGAAGGGTATCTCTCTCAGAGACTATCTCACTCATGTGCCATTTGAGTTCGAGAATTTTGGAATCCCTGGCTCGGAGTTCCTCCCTCATTAGGGCATCTTTCTTCTCAAGCTGCAAAGATTGACCCGAAGGTGTTAAAACATTGAAGTCGGATAAATATGTAGACAAAAAACAAACAGGACTTGTATAACCTGCTTAGTAAGATGAGTCCTTCTTAGGACACTGCCTCCAAACAATCTCGAAGGCCACAGAGTTCCTCTTTCCTCTTGGTATAAAGAGCTCTAAACTCATCAGCTTCCAAGGTGAGCTTCCTATGCTCACCCTTATAATGTGTTAGCTCGGTTTGAAACTTGGCAAAGTCTTGATTATAAATTACCCTGGCATGAAACCATGAAGGAAAAAAGGTTAGCAAGACAAAAATCGGGGCACTGAACAGAATTTCACGAAAAGATTACCTACTCACAGAGCCTGTCTATCTCACTGAAAATAAGCAAGACGTCAAGCTCAGGCTTTTCCTCGGGTGCAGCAAAAAGCCTTTCAAACACATTCGTATACCCTGCGGATTCCCCTACGTCAAAAGAGTCTTTATTTTGGGCGTCCTACATCTCCCTCGGAGTAAAAGTCAATCTCGAAGGGGAATCACTCACTTTAATAACCACGCCCAGATCTATCGGGGTCGTCTCTTATTTCAGGAGAGCTTTAGAACCAGGCTCCCCCGGACCACATAACGAATGCACCTCATCTCGAAGAGAGTTTTTGCCAACAAGTAACTCAGGGATATTACCCCATGCACCCTCAAAGGCCTCTTCAGTCCGAGGTAGGACAACAACGGAATCAAGTTTTGATTTAGAAGCCATCGACCCTGTAGTATATGGGACGGTCAGGCTTTCTCCCCCCGCAGGTGCTTCCGAGGAATCATCTTTCTTTTCGCTTTCAGCTCGGGGACTCCTCAGAAATCCTGGAGTTAAGGTTACTAAATCAGTCTTAGGTTTTTCCACTTTGGCTTTCTTGGATTTCGGAGAATGAGTTGACAACCTCTTTCATCTTTTTTTTTCTTCGTCATGTTTCAGGGTACCCATTTCACCATGCGACGCTTCTTTAATCAAAAGGGTCTCCCCCAGACCTACGCAAATGCAAAATATAAACATAGGAAATAAGGACAAAATCAATGATAGTTCTTTGTGAGATTCGATCACTGGAGAAGTAAAGGCTCACCATGGTCCTTGGCTTCCCATCTAGCCCTAGACAGATCACGCCATATGCGCTCAATGTATAGGCAAATTGAATCTAGCTGGTTAACCCAGCCTGAGAGGTCTTTAACCGCATTAGGGTACACTGCGATAGCTGCATCAGCAGAGGAAGTCAGTTCATAGAGATATGTATCCAAAAAGAGAGAGAGAACATTTAACTGGCATATTTACTTATGTTTCATCTTTCACCTTTCGGGGAACGACATCCTCTCCGCTGGAATCAGATCTGAAGTTCTAACTTGGACGAAATGGATCATCCACCCTCCGTTCCTAACCTCATCGATACAAGCACAAAGGGATCTCGAGGCCTGATAGTGGAGCTTAATCAGGCCCCCAAGAAAAAGTCCGGGACTGTACATTCTAATCAGGTGGTTGAGGGTGAAGGGCATCCCCTTGATCATGTTCGCGTAATATCTAGTCATGTAAACAAAGCATTAGAATGACGGATGAATTTGGCCGAGATTCACTCGGTATCATTCGCAGAAGTCGAGGATCACGGGGTCTATTGAAGGTGAGGATGGCTCCATCGGGCCAAGGGTTAATGGATAAGTATACACGCCGAGGAAGTCAGCCTTGTATGTCGTTATGTCCTCCTCCCGAGAAGGAATCTCCACTAGCACCGTGTTTCCTCGGTGGCAGTCAGTCTTCACCCTTTTGATGTCTGCTATTAGACTAATATATCGGGATACATGTTTGCATCATCCTGGCTTCGAAGTAGGTTTTTAGGTCTTAAAATCGAAGGTCGTTTCAAAGGCTCCTGGAATGCATTCCCTAGCGCGAGAGGGCATTGTTGCTTTGACTTTAGACGAGCACGAAGAAGAGGAAGGCACATCTTTCTGAGGGACATATATGGAAGTTTTTGCCATTCTTGTTAGATTATTTCAGAAGAGAAATGAAAATTGCATTTCTAAAGAGAGTACAAGAGAGAAGTAAAAAGAACTCTTTTGAGGGCTTGATGGTGCAATGAGAAATAAGGAGCGAAAGAAGAAGTATTTATAGAAGCCTAACGTGTACGTTGGAGAAGACCAAAGGGCATCCAACCGCTGTAATTAATTCAAAGGCTTTTAAGGGTTATGTGGACGCGACCTTATAGACAACCTATTTGTCACGTCGATCGCTTGGCAGAATGTAACTATCGTCATGATAGAAGTATCGAGGGGGCACGAATTCAAGATCGTTTTTTATCATTTTACTATAAGAAACGCAGGGACTATCTGTATACGGCTAAAATTAAAAAAGTCTGATTTTACGAACAATATGACATTTTAGAAGGCCCGGAGTACGGCTTGAGGTCATGATATCGAGGGTTCTTTATGACCGACCTCGGGGCGGCATAAGTTGATAGTCATTATGAATAAGCAGGAGGTTCCCTAGTCACGTGAACAAAACTGACTGTACCTGCAAGAATAGTACTAGTATGTACCAGATTGTTAAGGAGCTGTACTGGCTACATTTCTTTATAATAATTATACATATAACATGTTGGGATTCTCCCCTCCTATATAAAGGGGGACCCTTATCATTTTGTAATATACAATATTTAATTCAAGAGCAAGAACATTCTCTACTCTCTAACTTAAACACATTCTCCCTTGATTCTATTGCTTACAATTATTACATTACTTGCATTTATTATGTTTTTATTAATTGTTATTCATTTATTACTCATTATTGATCATAAAGAGCTCTTATAATTGTTAGTCCTTCATCGGTCGTTCGCATCCTAACGCTTAGCTCGACCTCGAGGCCCCGTATAGGCCATCTCGAGGCCCCGATTCTCAGTCACTTGGTTTGCGTATTATACCATCTCCAAAGCTTTTACCTTATTTTCTAATCTCGTACTTAACATCTACTGCCTAACAACTAGCATAAAAATAAATCACGTATTTTTAGAACCACAAAATCAAATCTAATTATAATTACCATTTTCAAGGTAAATAAGAAATATTCCTAATAGGATGATTGTGTACGAGATGTATGTTAGACATTCGGGCAGTGTAGTTAGGATCAGATACGGTTATTTGTGTGTTCTATATATTTGGAGACTGGGAATTCTCATGAGCAGATTGTTTCGTAATTATGGACCATGAAGATGTGGCCAAAGCTACCCAGAGATAGTATGTGTCATGATTAAGTCATTATAGACTTTCTGAAGGTTATTTATCTATTGTGGGTGGGCAGAGTTGATTTGAGGTCCATTAGTAGGCCCAATAAGGATGTGTGTTCTGCACCGGGTCTAATTGGATGATTATGTACTACCATTGTGAGGGATATGCCGTTTGGTTAGTGATAAGTTTATTTGTGTTCTGATATGTTCTATGAGTTACCCTTCTATGCTACGAAGGGTTGTGATTCATTGGCTATATGAACACATGGTGCAGTTCTATTAGGTCTATATAGTGGAATTTGAGCGAGATGGGTATTTGGGTGTTGCATGATTGATTGCACATTGTTATGTTCTTTTGAGTTTATGTGGCATTGTGTCATTTGCTTCTCCGTGGTTATGGTCATACGCCTTGGGTACTTGATGTCAAATTTCACGTGGTTATTAATTTTGAGCATGCTGGCTCGAGGTATCTCATATGGGTTAGTGTTCAGATGGGATCGCGCATTGCAATGGAGTTTTGTTGAGATATGATCCTTTGTCTTAGGTTTGTGTGTTATGGTTTTATGGGGTGTGATGGTTTTTTAGCATTGCGTTGTGGCTGTAGTTGTTGAGATTGCAACATGTTTGAGTATATTTGGATTGTTGCATATTGGGCACGGATTACACAGTTTGTGGCTCTGGCTAGTATTAATGTGGCATATCAGTAGAGTAGCTGGTATTTGATAAAATGAGGTCGTCGGATCTAGGATGGGTGCTATCAGATTTGATTGCGGTATATTTGGAAGAATAATATCGGAAGTCGGCTTAGAAATTTGCTCTAGTTCTTATCGAAGGAGAGAGAACGCCATAACTTGTTGATCTGATGAATGGTTATGAGTTTTGAGTATTTTTTTATCATCGGTAGTGTAAGAAGGTTTTAGAACGAGGTTTTGTTTAATATTAGGTTTATTATCGGAATTGGATTATTTTGAGCAGCTATTGTGATCGGAAATTTTGCTAGTAATATTTGAGTTATGTGGCATATCCTGTGATTGTGTCTTGGGTTATGTCTTGATACAACTTGTTTAGACATATACAGTGTGTTTTGAGTTTCGGGTTTTGTAAGAAACTTCGGATGTTGGAAATTGGATTCTGTGATTTACGGGCTAAGTTTGAAGTAATGATCTTCAGTATATTGTGTTTTCGAGCCTATATGGAATAGGGTGATGTGGGATCACCCCGAGGTATGTGCATAGTAACGTTATACGGCGGTTTGATGGCTTTGGAACAACTCTCGGCACATTCGAGGATGAACGTATGTTTAAGTGGGGGAGGATGTAATGACTTGACCAGTCATTTTCAGAATTTGCACTTCGCTTGGTATTTTATGGGCATGAGTAACTCTGTATGATGTATTATAACTTGTGTGAATCGTCGGTTTTGGTTTTTAGGTCCTTCGAAATCGATTTGGAAGAACGAACGTCATGATTGAAGCTTTAAGTTGGAAGAGTTGACAAAGTTTGAATTTTTAACAATCGACCTCCAATTGGAGTTTTGATCGTCCCGTTAGGTCTGGATGGTGATTTTGGACTTGGGTGTATGCCCGGATTTGCATTTGGATGTAACAAGAAGACTTCGGCACAAATCGACAAAAGTTGGAAATTTGAAGGTTTAGAAAGTTCATAAGTTTGACCGGGAGTTGACTTTGATTATATCGGATTCAGATTGTTGTCTGGGAATTTTAATAGCTTTTTTATGTCATTTAGGACTTGTGTGCAAAATTTGGGTTCATTCCGGGTCGATTTGATATGTTTCGGCATGAGTTTTGAAAGTTGTAAGTTCAAAGTTCAATTAAATTTGAATTGAGGTGTGATTCATCGTATCGATGTTGTTATGCATGATTTGAGACCTAGAGTAGGTCTGTGTTATGTTAAGGAACTTTTTGGTATATTCGGACAGGGTCCCGAAGGGTTTGGATGAGTTTTGGACGAGGTTCAAATTGTTTTGATCATTTTTCGCATTGTTTGTTTTGCTGAGTGTGAGCACGTGATTTTTGCCCTATATGAACTACTCCCATAATTTTAAATAAAATAATTTCTTTTCATTATTTTTAATTTTGTTGATTTTTGTGGCATTTCCTATTAATTGCTTGCATTTGTCTGCGCCTTTTTAATTAACATAAAATACAATTCCTATAAATACAAAAAAAATATATGCATTAAATTTAGGGTTTAATTTTACATATTTTTGGAATTAATGAGTAATTAAGATTTTACAAAAAATACAAAAATCACAAAAATTGAGTTATTTTTTCTTTGCTTAATTTGTAGCTTTGAATTTTGGGAATTTTCTTTAAATTGGTATTTAATTAACGGTGTTAGTTATTAATTAGAGCTTAATATGATTTGGTAGGATAATTTAATTTTAGAATTAATTTAGTGTTTTTAGTTTAAAATTGGAATCATGAAAAATAAAAAGGAAAAGAAGTGAAGAAATGTTTTGGACCAAATCAATTAAAATACCAAGCCCAAACACTTTAACCAGCCCACGCTCAAACCCGCCCCAATCAAGCCCAAACCCGTGCCTAGATCCGGTCCAGCTTCCCCAATAACAAAACAACATTGTTTCTAGTTAATAGGAGTCAAAATAATCTGAACCATTGATCCTTACCTGATCCAATGGCCAAGAAAGCCTCCCCTTTTTCACATAATAATGTCCGGAAATTTAACCTAGGACTAACCTCATCACCCTCATCTCTCGTTTCTCTGTCTTCTGCAATCACTGGCCGCCGCCGGAAATCACCCCACAGCAGCGGCGAACCTCCGTTTCCCACCAAACTTACACCAAAATATTCCTTTATTCCTCCTCTCTCCGAATCCATAACCCTTTTTCCCCGAATCCCAATGGAACCTTTCAAACCTTTAAAACCCTAGCACCGCCCTTGGGCTCTCCGGTGGCAGCACTGCCTTTGTTCGACCCCAAACTCACACCATAGCTTCCCCTTCCCTCCCTCATCACGAATCCCCCATCATTTCCCCTCATATCACCCCAGAAATCCTCAAATACCGGGTCGAAGTCAAACCCTAATTCCCAAATCCTCAACTCGAGTCTGCTTTCGAAGTTCCGCGGATCATTTTGATATTGTTCATGTGTTCTTATAAAGAACACATGACTAATATCACAGTTGGCCGGGAAATCCTAGAAGACGAAGTTTCAGGCTCTCTTGCTCATGTGTGCAATAGGTATTTCTTTCAAACTATATTCCTTCTTCATCTCCTGCGATTCTTGTCTTTGTTTAAGCTTTCCAGAGTTGTTAGTTTAGATTATTTGTTTTATTTTTATTCGTTTAAGTCTCTGTTCGTGGCTAGATTAGTTAAGTGTTTCTTTTTTGTTTGTCTGGGTCATTTGAGTTATTTGACTCAACCATTTTACCTCCTTATTTTCTTTGCATTTCTTCTTTCTTTCTTCTTTTGTCGTTTGGCCCAGGCAGCCCTGGCCATTTGAGCATCAGGGCTCGTTGTCTAAGGGATTGAATTGGGGAGTTTGGGCAATAGCAGTCAGGCCCATTTAGGGCTTTAGGGTCTATGACCCAATTAGCTTGACCCAATTGGTTAAAGGGTAAATGTCAAGGGGTTAGAGGGTAATTTCGGAAATTGGGGGGCAGGGAATCTTTGGAACACCCTAGGACCTTCTAGATGGGGGTTTCAATCTGAAAATTCAATAAGTAGATTTAGTAACTTGGGCAACAAGCCAAGATTTCAGGGACTGAATAGTCTAAAAAGTGAAAATAAAAAGGACTAAAAGGTAAACAAAATCTGCAGTGGTTTCCCTAGGTGTGTGTCTATAAAAGGCACTCTTTCTTGCCTTAGGAAAAAATATGGGGGGGGGGGATAGAAAATCTAGAAAAAGCTGCCATTTACTGTTCCATCGATTTCGTTTAATTTCAGTATAAAAAATTAGAAAAATACCAAAAATATTACTGTTCCATTTATTTCATTTTGAAACTTCAATTTGCTAAGGCTTTCTATGTTAAATGGTTTGAATTTGGTTGTGGTTAAAACCTGACAGTATAGTCAGCATTTAAATCCCTATATCATTAGCTGCTGATTTTGATTTCACTGAAAGTCGGCTGTACTGGGTTGTACTGTTGTTGTTGCTGAGTTCTGACCCTCATTTTCTTCTTTGTTGCCTTTTTTCCAGGTATTCTGACTCTCTAAGAGACAAATGTAACATGAGAGCTGTGATTAGCAAGAGTTTTTTTATGAGTAAATGGTTGTTCTTATCTACACCCTCAATGTTAATCATTTGATCATGATTTCCTGGAATCATATAGGGTAGAGTAACTATATTTTAGCTTGAATTATTCATCCTAGCCTAGTAGCCACATTTGGAGATTCATGTTGTATTTTAAGGTTGGACAGTGTAACTGGACATTTGATTGCTTTGTGATGGATTGTTAATTAGCATGCTCACATATCTGTAAAGCATGGCTTAAATTATGTGATTTTTGTATTAGGAAATGAAGCGATCTGGCTGTTACTATAATGGTACAGATCTGCTAATTTTCATTTAAAAATATATTTATGTGAGCATGAGGTGGTCTGTTTAGATGTGTAGAATTTTGAAACAAAGTAGGATCAAGAGTGTGTGAACTTTTATGACATAGGTTTTATAGTTAAATTAAGTGAGGATTTTCTATTTGTTCATCATGCCGTGCTTTGAAGTCCCACCTACTGCTTATGAGGGTTTGGTTTTGGTTTAAGTGAAGTTAAATTTCCATAACTGGTACTTAGCTTAATGTCAATTGTGATAAATCAATGAGTGTTCGAATGCTTAATCAAATTATTTCGCTTGTCGTCCCTTGTTAAGATATTATAAATTTGGGAGCTGAGTAGAAGAGCCTGCATGGAACTAGATTTTTTTTTAAATTTAAGTAGGTCTTACACTATGTTGGTTTATTGCAAATAAGAATTGGGGCTCACGATGGTTAGATGTGTGCATCTGATTCTGTATTCAAAAGTTGGTTAGTGGTAGCCTCATTGGAGTTCACAGTAATTTCCACGCAATATGGCTAAAACACGCGAGGCAATGCGCACATGAGACTGAGTTCTGGGGTTTCATTTTGTTTATAGGAGCAAGAGTTAATTCATCAAAAATAAAGGGGTTGAGGTTACTGTGCAAACTATTAGGTCTAACTTAAAAGATTGAATTTGGGTGAGCAAGTGGGATATTCACAGTTTATCATGCTTGGATTCATCACTTTCATTCGAATTTGCTAGTTATTATGCATTTCTCATCTCTTAGCTAAATTGGCCGATTGTTCTATGCTATTTGTCTTGGACTGTCGACATTCCTTGAGGTTGACGGATCATGTTCATCTTCATTACTTGTTTGGCCTTAATAATTCAGTTCATATAATTGCCATGAATCCCATAGCTGGGCCTTCGGCTTTGGCCCAATGGCGTTTGAGGCTTCTCAGTAGAGGCAGTCTGGTCTTAGGTTTTTCCTCGAGCCTAATTTCCTTAATGGCATGGCCCTCTTTTAATTTTGTAGCTTAGATACAACAAACAATACATATTCGTAGCAAGACTTTAGGGCCGATTAAATCACGATTGTGGTCGCGTATACGTTCGCGTAACATGACCATGATCCTAAATTAATTCGGAGTATGCGTTCGCGCAACTTTTGCTTAATAATAAAAATAGGTTACAAGCTTTTAATCATTTTTTAGTTCACATAAGTTCATCTAAATCGTATAGGGCCTTCCGGCAATTTCATAAATTAGATATAAATTTGACAAAATTCGTAGCATATCCTTTAGGGCCGTTTAAAATACTAGTGTGGTTGCGTATACGTTCGCGAAACACAACTACATTTCTAAAAACAAAACCGCAGTATGCGTTCGTGCAACTTCGGCCCAAACACTCTTAATAATAATTAAGCGTTATTGATTGTAGACACGTTCGCATGATATGATTTTTGACGCACCAAACAGGCGGATATATGTACGCGTAACCCGTCTCAAGATAATTTTCTAATTAAAAGTGTGAGCACGTAATTTTTTCCCTATATATGAGTTATTCCTACAAAATTCAAACAAAAGATTTTTTCTTATATTTTTACAATTTTTGTGAATTTTGTGTTAATTGTTTATTTGTGCATGTTAAGTCAAATAAAAATACAAAAAATATACACTTGCATTTAGGAATTCAATTTCGTATTTTAGTATTATGTAGGTATTAATTCGTGTTAAAACAATTCAAAGAAAATCCCAAAAATAGTTCTTAGGCAATTTTAATTGATAAATATTGCATTCAACTTTAAATAGTGATATTAACTAATTTTAGGAGTTAAATAATTTAATTAGTTTTTATTTTTAGTTTTTTACAAAATCAAAAATAATATATATATAAAAAAGTACAAAATACAAAAATAAAATAAACAATAGCAATTTAAATAAAAAATAAATAAACAAAGAAAATAAGAAGAAACAATAAATGGCAAAGGGCTGGTTTCAAAAGGCATGCAAAAATTTGGGCCGAAATTAATAGCCCAAACAATAATACCCGTCTGGACCAAATCAGCCCAAATAAAATTAACCCAGTCCATGCCCCATAATTGAAACGACGCCGTGTAGGCGTCAGTTGATCTCGGCCGTTAATTTTTCCTTGATCCTACGGTCCGTCTTTAGTCCCCAACAAATAATAAAAGTATTTTCTAATAACCCTAAATCAGTCCCTTCCCCTCCCTCGTACACTTCACCAGATGCCACCGCCTGCCGCTCCATCGCCGCCGGCCGGAAATCGCCACCGCCGGCGGCGATC
>MU694118.1:100325-111837 GCA_026770625.1 Nicotiana glauca | reverse complement strand
GAGGTCCTGGTGGTGAAAAGTTTATGTGTTTAAAATTCTCCTTTTATGAAATTAAAAAAAAATTGTACTATATTTTAAATGGGAGTCATGACTGTTAGGCTTATTTGACAATTCGTGAATATTTTCTGTTCATATTCAGCCATTTTTGTGTTGTAAACGTTAAGCTTTAGCCTATGAGATGGGTGCCTAGGTGGTGATAAATGTGACTCATTAATTTGGGTAAGTAATTATGAGGTCTCTATGCCTCGTTGTGAGTAAAATGGAGGTCTGAAATGAGATGTTTGTTAACATAAGGTTAATTGGCAATGTTGTGATTTATGAACAACTATTATGGCCAGAGACGTGGTTATGGGCATACAGATGATGTGTTTCATGTCCAGATATCATTATGATAATGCGATGCTTGTAATGCAGAGATTAGTGTTATTAATATATACATTGTGGTGTTTCATTGGGTTGTGGATGTATTGTTAGGAGTTGTTTTGCTATTACTCTGGTAGGTGGATAGGCCCAATTACAAGGGAGGCTCTGCCAAAATTTCTGAAAACATTTGGGAGTTAGAAAATTTTTGAGACATTAAGATGTGTGAAGAAAGAGATAAGCTACGTTGTGTAGTTGAGGATGAATGACCCTAAGTGTGGGAGAATGTAACATCCCGGAGAAACAATTTCGAACTATTTAAGCGCTATTAAAAGTTGAAGTATGTTGAAATAAGACTAATGCAGTGTGATGATGTGGAATTCGCGTCCTATGACGAATGTTAGATGTTGAAGTTTGGGTCATGTCCTAAGGTTATAAACTAAGGATGAGGGGAAACCTTCAGTTAAGTTGAAGGACCAGTTACAGTAATTTACTTGATAAAGGTTTTATTCGGCCTGGTGTATCACCTTGGGATGCTTCTGTCTTGTTTGTGAAGAAAAAAATGATGGTTCCATGCATATGTGTATTGATTGTCGTCAGTTGAACAAGGCTATAATGAAGAACCGTTATCCTTTGCCTCGTATTGATGATCTGTTTGACCAACTTCAGGGCGCACGAGTGTTTTTTAAGATTGACTTGCGCTCAGGTTACCATCAGTTAAAGGTTCGAGAGCCGAATATCCCAAAGACTACCTTTAGGACTTGGTATGATCATTATGAGTTTCTTGTTATGTCATTTGGGCTGACCAATGGCCCAACAACTTTTGTGCATTTGATACACAGTGTATTCCGACCATATTTTTTTTATCATTGTCTTTATTGATGACATTCTGGTGTGTTCCCAGAGTCGGGAAGATCATGAGTAGCACCTGAGGACAGTGCTTCAGACTCTGAGAGAAAAGAAATTATATGCCAAGTTTTAAAAAATGTGAGTTCTGGTTGTATTCTGTGGCATTATTAGGCCACGTGGTATCGAGTGGGGGTATTCGGGTGGATCCGAAGAAGATAGAGGCAGTGCAGAATTGTCCCAGACCATCCTCAGCTACAAAGATCCATAGTTTCCTTGGCTTGGCGAGTTACTACCGTCATTTTGTAGAGGGGTTTTCGTCGATTGTAGCCTCTATGACCAGACTGACCCAGAAGGGTGCTCCGTTCCAGTGGACGGAAGAGTGCGGGGCGAGCTTTCAGAAGCTCAAGAAAGCTTTGACTACATCCCTAGTTTTGATATAGCCTAGAGGTTTGGGGTTTTATACTGTCTATTGTGATTCCTCGAGGATTGGCCTTGGAGCAGTATTGATGCAAGACGGTAGAGTGATTGCCTACGCGTCCAGACAGTTAAAGGTACATGAGAAAAAAAAATTATCCTGTCCACGATCTTGAGTTAGCTGCTATTGTTCACGCCTTAAAGATCTGGCGTCATTATTTGTACGGTGTGCCTTGTGAGATTTATATTGATCACCGGAGCTTGCAGCACATGTTCAAGCAAAAGGATCTAAATTGCGCCATAGGAGGTGGTTAGAGTTGCGGAAGGATTATGGCATCCCTATCCTATATCACCCGGGCAAAGACAATGTAGTGGCCGATGCTTTGAGTCGCCGGGCAGAGAGTTTGGGAAATTTGGCTTGCCTACTAGCATCAAAGAGGCCTATGGCGATGGATATTCAGGCCTTAGCCAACCAGTTGTGAGGTTGGATCTTTCAGAGCGTAGTCGAGTTTGTAGTTCGGTGCCCCAACTGTGAGCAGGTTAATTATGAGCAACAGAGACCTGGTGGGTTGGTTCGAGCCAGGTGAGGTTAGATTATTGGGCACAAACTTGGTTCAGGATGCTTTGGAAAAGTTTAAAGTGATTCAGTATAGACTCTTATAGCATCGTCCAGACAGAAGAGTTATGCGGACCGGAAAGTTCGTGATGGTTCCGATATGGTTGGAGAGAAGGTTCTGATTCGTGTTTTGCCTATGAAGGGCATTATGAGATTTGGGAATAAAGGGGAGTTGAGTCTGAGGTCTATTGGCCCTTTTAAAATATTAAGGCATGTTGGGGAGGTTTCTTATGAGCTTGACTTACCTCCCAGCTTAGCAAGAGTCATCTGGTATTTCATGTTTCGATGCTCCGGAGGTATCACGGTGAACCGTCGCACGTGTTGGATTTCAGTTCTGTCTAATTGGATAAGGATCTATGCAATGTTGAGGAGCCAATGGAAATATTGGACATGTATGTTAGAAAGCTGAGGTCCAAGAACATTTCATCATTGAAGGTTTAGTGGCGGGGTCAGCCGGCCGAGGAGCCGACCTGGGAGACCGAGCAAGAACTGCACAACCGTTACCCTCATCTTTTCACTACTTTAGGTATGTCTCTATGCTCGTTTGAAGACGAACAAATGTTTAAGTGTAGGAGGATGTGACGACCCGGCCGTTCGTCTTAAGAATTAACGCCTTGATCCCCTATTAACTACTTTCCCCAAGTTTTATATTCTGCTATTTTGATTTGCTGGGATATTCAGTTTAAATTTCAGAGAGTTTAGGGACACTTAGTCCCTAAATGAGAGCTTAAGTCTTAGAAATTTTACCATAGTTGGAACAGTATGAAGACGGTCTTGGAATGGAAACCTGATGGTTCTGTTAGCTCTGTTAGGTGATTTCGGGCTTAGGGGCATGAACGAATTGTGTTTTGGAAGTCCGTAGCTAATTGAGACTTGAAATGCCGAAAGTTGAAATTTTGAAGTTTCCGATCCGATAGTGAGATTTTTATCCGAGGGTCGGAATGGAATTTAGAGAGTTATAGTAGTTTTGTTACGTCATTTGGGATATGTGTGCAGAATTTTAGGTCATTCGGACGAGGTTTGATAGACTTTTTGATAAAAAAGGAAATTTGGAAGATTTTTGAAAACTTAGGCTTGAATTTGATGTGTTTGGTTAATTTGATGTTGTTTGAGGTGTTTTGAAGATTGGAACAAGTTTGAATAAGGTTTTAGGTCATGTTGGTGTTTTAGGTTGAGGTTCCACGGGCTTAGGCAGTGTTTCAGAAGGGCAAGGGTCATTTTTCCCTATGTTTGAACTGCTGTTCTGCTATCTAGTATTTCCTTCTATGCGATCGCATCTTCTATGCGATCGCATTGATTTTCCCACGATCGCATAGCACAAATTTGAGCATCAATATTTTCCTCTTCGCATAGAACAAATTTGAACATCAGTATTTTCCTTCTATGCGATCGCATTGATTTTCCTGCGATCGCATAGAACAAATTTGAACATCAATATTTTCCTCTATGCGATCGCATTGACTTGCCTGCAATCACATAGCACAAATTGAATAGCAATATTTTCCTCTATGCGATCACATTGAGTTGCATGCGATCACATAGAACAAATTTGAACAACAATATTTTCCTTCTATGCGATCACATCATTTCTCCCGCGATCGCAATGAAGAAACACTTGGACAAAATGTTAAGTTCTGAAAATGGGACTTCGTCCCATATTTCCATTTTCAAATGGGAGAGTCTATTTTTGGGGGATTTTCAGAGAGAAAAATGGGGTAAGTGTTCTTAACTTAATTTTGGTTATAAAACTCGAATCTATTACAAGTTCTGACATTAAATCTGTGAATTTAGTTGGAAAAGTTTATAAAACCCTCTCTGATAGATTGATGATTTGAAGGTCGAAATGTTATGGGATTTGATTAATTTTAGTATGGTTAGACTCGTGAGAGTGTGAGATTTCTAGAAATATAAATTTTTCCCGATTTCGAGATGTGGGCCTGAGGGGCATTTTGGTCATTTTATATAATTTCGCGTATTAGTTGAGAATTTAATTGTAGAATCAGTTAGTTGAAGTATTATTTACAATATGCAATTTAAAGTAATAGATTTGAGCCATTTGGAGTCGGATACTCGTGGCAAAAGCGTGATATCGGTTTGACTTGTACTTGTTCGAGGTAAGTGGCTTGTCTAACCTTGTGTGGGGGACTCTCCCCTTAGGATTGATATTGTGATAACTGAAATGCGTTGTATGTGAGGTGACGAGCGCGTACTTGAGCTAATTGTTGAAAAATCCGATTTTGTTACTTTTAGCATTTAAACTAAGTTCCTTTCTCTCCTGTTTAATTCTACTTGCAAACTTAGCCTGTTGCTAGTTAGAAAAGCATGCCTAGTTGACTTAATTGCCTATTTGTTAAACATGCCTTAATTGAATTACGTGCAACAAGTTAGGCTAGAAATACATGCTTACATTGATATGGAATTTGAATTTAATGGTGTATTCTTCGTGTTGTTACTGTGTGTTTACTTTGGGACTATGGAATATATTCAGGGAGATCCACCTGCATATATATATATATATATATATATATATATATATATATATATATATATATATATATATATATATATATATATATATATAGAGAGAGAGAGAGAGAGAGAGAGAGAGAGAGAGAGAGATTTGGACTATAGTGCGGGATACCAAGAGATCCTCGGCACAAGTAATCGGGCTACCAAGAGATCCCTAGCATATATTGAAGATACGAAGAGATCCTCGGGATACCAAGAGATCCCTAGCATATATGGAGGATACCAAGAGATCCTCGTCATATATGGAGGATACCAAGAGATCCTCAGGATACCAAGAGATCCCTAGCATATATTGAGGATACCAAGAGTTCCTCGGGATACCAAGAGATCCCTGATACAGATTGAGGATACCAAGAGATCCTCGGGATACTAAGAGATCCCCAGTTATTATCTTTGTCATCGATTTAGCCTCTGTTTCGGTTATTGCATTCCTTATTTCTCGTATTAAGTTTTATTGTTAGCTTGCAACTGAATGGCTTATCTCATCCTATTATACCTTATATTTTACCTTATCTCAGTAGGGCCCTGACCTGCCTCGTCATTACCCATCCGAGGTTAGGCTTGACACTTACTGAGTACCGCTGTGGTGTACTCATCCCTTTCCTGTCCATGTTTTTCATGTGTAGATCTAGGTACCTCTATTCAGACTTATCATCCTTGGGGCGAGGTGATTCTACAAAAATTCTAGGTATATCTGCTGCGTCCGCAGACCGAGGAGTCTCTATCTATTCCTGCATTTAGTATTTAGCGCTTCTGTACTTTCTGTTCTTGTTAGACATTCTGGAGATTAGAGCTGTGTAGTATTTTTCTTAGCTTGTGGATCCATGATTTTTCGGGTTTTGGGATAGTGTATCGGAATTTGATGTCGTGTTTATATGCCAAGCGGCATCTACATATTGTTCCATTAAGTTATTTTAACTTTTGTCTATTTAATTCCGCAAGTTTAAATTATTTCCACATTGTTAGGCTTACCTAGTAATAGGG
The DNA here is from genome assembly GCA_026770625.1 of Nicotiana glauca. Lineage (NCBI taxonomy): Eukaryota > Viridiplantae > Streptophyta > Magnoliopsida > Solanales > Solanaceae > Nicotiana > Nicotiana glauca. The sequence goes on along the minus strand of MU694118.1, from coordinate 106,085 downwards.
ACTAGGTGCCGTCATGTTAGTTCACGGAGGGCGAACTGGGGTCATGAAACTTTCCTACGGATCCTCCGGCACCGTCAAATCACGGGCCCTGGTCCGTTTTCCCAAAATATTGACCAAGGTCGAATTAATTCATTTTATAGTCAAAACTTTTCATTTTTCACACAGTTTCTCATTTAAGCTTTTCGGCTACGCCCCCGTACTGCGCATGCAAATCGAGGTAACTCTAAACGAGGTTTTTAAGTCCTCGGAAACACAAATTTTAATTTAAAGCAAGTGATGATCACATTCTCCACCTCTAAAAAAACCGTTCGTCCTCGAACTGACAGAAGAAAGAAGTACCTGAGTCGGGAAAGAGATGAGGATAACGACTCTGCATATCAGACTCGGACTCCCAGGTCAATGCCTTAGGAGGCTGACCTCTCCATTGAACACGAACAAAAGGAAAACTCTTCGACCGCAACTGACGAACCTGCCGGTCTAGAATAGCCACTGGCTCCTCCTCATAAGACAAATCCTTTTCCAACTGGACAGTGCTGTAATCTAACATGTGGGATGGATTGTCGTGACACTTCCGAAGCATGGACACATGAAACACTGGATGCACGACTGATAAGCTCGGCGGTAATGCAAGTCTATAAGCCACCTCTCCCACTCGATCAAGAATATCAAATGGACCAATGAACCTAGGGCTAAGCTTGCCCTTCTTCCCAAATCTTATCTCGCCCTTCATAGGCGACACTCAGAGCAATATCCACTAGCCAACCATAAAAGCCACATCTCGAACCTTTTGGTCTGCATAACTCTTTTGCCTGGACTCAGCTGTACGAAGCCTATCCTGAATAATCTTGACCTTATCCAAGGCCTCCTGAACAGATCCGTACACAACAACCGAGCCTCCCCCGGCTCAAACTATCCAACCGGAGATTGACACCGCCTACCATATAAAGCCTCATAAGGAGCCATCTGAATACTCGACTGGTATCTGTTGTCGTATGCAAATTCTGCTAAAGGCAAAAACTGATCCTACGAGCCTCCAAAGTCAATGACACAAGCTCAGAGCATATCCTCCAAAATCCTCCAAAATCTGAATGGTCCGCTCGGACTGCACGTCCATCTGAGGATGAAATGTTGTGCTCAACTCAACCCGTGTGCCCAACTCTCACTAAACTGCTCTCCAGAAACGCGATGTAAACTGTGTACCCCGGTCCAAAATGATAGATACGGGCACACCATGAAGGCGATCAATTTCCCGAATATAGATCTTAGCCAACCTCTCAGAAGAATAAGAGACCGCCACAGGAATGAAATATGCTGACTTGGTCAGCCTATCAAAAATGACCCATATTGCGTCGAACTTCTTCCGAGTCTGCGGGAATAAAGTCCATAGTGATCCGCTCCCACTTCCACTTGGGAAGCTCAATCTTATGAAATAAATGGGCACCTCCGTGCTGCACCCTGTCTCTGAGGATACACAAATGGGGATCATCATACAGCTAATCACGGATATGCTCCAATAATGAAGAACGAGCGACCGTGGAAGCTAACACACGATTGGGCTCAGAAACATCCAGTCTCACAAACTGATTGGCTAAAGCCTGAACATCCAAGGCAAGAGGCCTCTCACCGACCAGAATATAAGCAAGACTGCCCATACTGGCTGACTTCCTACTCAAAGCATCGACAACCACATTGGCCTTTCCCAGATGATATAAAATGGTGATATCGTAATCTTTCAACAACTCAAACCACCTCCTTTGCCTCCAATTTAACTCCTTTTGCTTGAACAAATACTAAAGACTCTTGTGATCCGTGAATACCTCACATGCCACGCTATACAGATAATGCCTCCAAATCTTTAATGCATGAACTATGGCTGCCAACTCTAGATCATAAACTAGATAGTTCTTCTCATGAATCTTCAACTGCTGCGAAACATAGGCAATGACCCTGCCATCCTGCATCAACATTGTACCAAGCCCAATACGAGAAGTATCATAATAAACTGTATAAGGCCCTAAACCTGTGGGCAAAACCAACACCGGTGCAGTAGTCAGAGCTGTTTTGAGCTTCTAAACGCTCGCCTCACACTTGTCCATCCATCTGAACTGGGCACCCTTCTGGGTCAACCTGGTCATCGGGGCTGCGATAGATGAAAACCCCTCTACGAACAGACGATAGTAGCCTGCCAATCTCAAGAAACTCAGAATCTCTATAGTTGATGCTGGTGTAGGCCAGTTCTTGACTACCTCAATCTTATTCGGATCAACCTGAATACCCCCTGCTGAGACTACATGACCCAGGAATGCAACTCAACTTATCCAGAACTAACACTTTGAGAACTTAGCATATAACTGCCTATCCCTCAGAGTCTGAAGAAACACTCTGAGATGCTGTTCGTGCTCCTCCTGGCTGCGAGAATATATCAAAATATCATCAATGAAGACTATCACGAACGAATCCAAATAAGGCCTGAACACTCAGTTCATCAAATCCATAAAAGCTGCTGGGGATTTGTCAACCTGAATGAAATAACCAAGAACTCATAATGCCCATACCGAGCGCGGAAAGCTGTCTTAGGGATATCAGATGACCTAATCCTCAACTGATGGTAGCCAGATCTCAAGCCAATCTTCAAAAATTACCTTGGCACCCTGAAGCTGATAAAAAAAATCATCAATCCTCGGCAATGGATACTACTTCTTGATTGTAACCTTGTTCAACTGCCGGTAATCAATATACATCCTCATCGAACCATCCTTTTTCTTAACAAACAACACCGGTGCACCCCAAGGCGAAACACTAGGTCTAATGAAACCCTACTCAAGAAAGTCTTGCAACTGCTCCTTCAACTCCTTCAACTCAGGCGGCGTTATACGATACCGCGGGATAGAAATGGGCTGAGTGCCCGGAGCCAAATCAATGCAAAAGTCAATATCTCTGTTTGGTGGCATACTCGACAGGTCTGATGGGAATACCTCAGGAAACTCGCAAATAACGAACACAAAATCAATAGAAGGGACCTCAGCTCTAGAATCACAAACATATGCCAATTAGTCCAAACACCTCTTCTCGACCATACGTCGAGCCTTCACATAAGAGATAAACCTACGGGTAAAATGACCAGGAGTCCCTCTCCACTCTAAACGAGGCAAACTCGGTAAGCTAAGGTCATAGTCTTGGCATGATAATCCAAGATAGCGTGGTAAGGTAATAACTAGTTCATCCCCAATAGGACATAAAAATCAACCATGTCTAGAATAAGCGAATCTACACGAGTCTCAAGACCTCCAATAACCACTATACACAAGCAATGGAAGCGATCAACCATAATAGAATCACCCACCGGCATAGACACATAAACAGGGGAACTCAAAGAATTACTAGGCATGACCGGATACGACACAAAATAAAATCGAAGCCTCTCTACAATAAACCAGAACAGTACCTGCACCTCCACCTCTAGCATCTCTACCTCCACCTGTAATACATCTACCTCCACCTCTAGCTAACTGAGTGGGCTGGACGAGTCCCTTAATGAACCTCCTCACTCTCTCTCACAGTGGGAAGTATGATAAGAGAATGACGAGCCAAGTCGATGAATCTAATCTCGTACTGAGTAACAGTCATAGAACCCTATTGGAGACACTCAAACTACCTCCGATAGACCTCTCTCTGAGGGATGGGGAGAAAATTCTCTAGAAATACCTGCGTAAAATGTTCTCAAGTCGAAGATGATGACCCAATTGGTAAAGCTAATCAATAATCTCTCCAACAGGTCCTGGTGGATCCAGTCAAGCGAAAGGTAGAAAAATCGATCCTATTGGCCCCATGTTCCTGAGAACCTCATGACAATTGTCTAGATAATCTTGGGGAGCCTCAGTAGATGCACCACTGAATAAAGTAGTGAAGAGCTTGGTGAAACTTATCCCACCTCCACAAAGCCTCCGAAGACATCGCTGATCTATCACCGGTCTATGCTGTTGTTCGGCTGAAGAAGCGGTACGTGACCTTGCCATTCGCAAAAGGACAATAGTAGAGGTTTCAATTTAGCATTGAGAGAACAAAATCGCACGACAAAGAAGAATAGAAGTGAAACTTTTCCTAACTCTATAGCCTCTAGGGATAAACACAGACGTCTCCATACTGATCCCTCACACTCTACTAAGCTTGTCTATGAACTGTGAGACCCATGAAACCTAGAGCTCTGATACCAACTTGTCACGACCTAGATATCCCACCCTTGGGAGTCGTGATGGTGCCTACTAATGTGAGCTAGGCAAGCCAAACCGTTAGTTCAATTACTTTATTGAACACTTGTTTATTTTTAACAATTATAAGGCGATAACATGATAACAGTGGAAATTTAAATTCAAGTGGAAGACAACGATAAAATACATATAAAAACTATATCTATTACAAACACTTAATCCTTAACTACCCAAAATCTGGTGTCACAGTGTCATAGTTGGTCTAAGATTTACTACATACAATGTCTGAAGAAATAATAATACAGTGTTCCAGAATATAAGACAAATGAAATAGGAATAGTAGGTAGAAGAAGACGCCAAGGCCTGTGAACGCCTGCAGGACTACCTTGGGTCACCTGATAAGCAAGAATCAGCAATCCCAACGCGGTCCAAAGTCTACAACACTGGGGTTTACACAAAAGAGTGTAGAGTGTAGTATCAGCACAACTGACCCCATATGCTGGTAAGTGCCTAGCCTAACCTCGGCGAAGTAGTGACGAGGCTAGGACCAGACTATCAAATAAACCTGTGCAATTTAACTATATACAACAGAAAAGAAGTACAGAAAGAAACAGTCATATATGGTAAGTATGGGAGGGAAAAACATGCTTCGGGGAAACACCGAATAGTAACAGAAGAACAACAAATAAATATGAGGATCACCACAGTTTAATTGAGGATAGAAATTGGAAATCATGCTGTGGGGTACAAGTATCAACATGAAGCCATCAATTTAGTGTAGAGAAACCGTAATACAATTATCAATAAAATTTAGGAAATCAAAGACAAGTGCACAACATCGCCTTTCGTGCTTTTACTCTCTCTTACCAAAACAATACACGTCATCACCCTTCGTGCTTTACACTCTTCCTCACCCAAACAACAATCACAAGGAAAATAGGGTAAGGGAATCTACAACCTTGAAATAAAGTCAAGTAACAACAGAAAATCAGTAAATAAATGTAAAGGACAACGTAACTCAATTATCAGCAAGGGTCAGGGAAATCAAGGAGAAGTGCACGGCATCACCATTCGTGCTTTTACTCTCGTCCTCACCATAAGAATCAATATAATAGGTACAGAATGGTACATCGTGTGGCACGACATCACCCTTCGTGTTTTACACTCTTTCTTCACCATGAAATTAATATAATAGGCACGAAATGGTACATCATGCGGCACGGCATCACCCTTCGTGCTTTACACTCTTTCCTCACGAAACAAACAATGCATGACATCACCCTTCGTGCTTTATGCTCTTCCTCACCCAAACAACAATCACAAATAATAGGGCAAGGAAATAAAGGAAATTTGCAATAAAAATCCCGGCAAGAGAACAACATCAGTAACATCCACATCCCGGCAAGGGAGATAACAAATAAGCAAACAACAGCCCGGCAAGGGTGACAACATAATGATCTCTTCTCTTTCTAACTTTTACTTCACAATTCGCTTCACAACTCGAGCCAATGCTCTAAAAGTTCAATTGTCACTTATACTTTCACAATTCGTT
>MU694118.1:66671-98339 GCA_026770625.1 Nicotiana glauca | reverse complement strand
AATTGGCGAAGTTGGAATTTTGGCGAATTCCGGTTGTTAGGTGAGATTTTGATCCGAGGGTCGGAATGGAATTCCGAGAGTTGAAATAGCTTCGTTAGGTGATTTTGGATATGTCTGAAAATTTTCAGGTTATTTGGACGTTGTTTGGTCGGGTTTTTGATCGAATATGAGTTTCGGAAGTTTTAAGAAAATTTAGGCTTGAATCCGTGGTAATTTGATGATTTTTGGGTTGTTGTATGTGTTTTTATGATTGGAACAAGTTTGTATGGTATTTAGGAGTAGGTTGGTATTTTTAGTTGAGGTCCCGGGGGCCTCGGGATGATTTCGGAATGTTTAACGGGAATTTTGAAGTGTTGTAGCAGGTTTGTTCTTAAAGCTTCTGGTATTTCCGCATCTGCAGAAATAGGACCGCATGAGCGGTTCCGCTGATGCGGCTCTTTGATCGCAAAAGCGATCCTGGTGGAGGGGTGGCTTTACCGCAAAAGCGGAAGGATTCCGCAGGAGCGGACACCGCATAAGCGGTATTTGACCGCAGAAGCGGTCCTGGGTTATATAGTTGAGACCGCATAAGCGGTCAGGGTAACCGCAGAAGCGGCTTCTGCAAAAGCGGTTTAAGACCACAGAAGCGGTCTTGTGAGTTAAGTGAAGCCGCAGAAGCGGACTTAAGGCCGCAGAAGCAGTAGTAGGACCGCAGAAGCGAAAATGTCAGAGGGTTTAATGAAGTCAGTGTATTCGAATTCCAGAAGTGTAAAATCATTTTGGGGTGCGAACTAAGGCGATTTTGGGCGATTTTGAAGAGGCTTCGAAGGAGAATCATCAGGTATGGATATTTGGACTTGGATTATGATATTATAGTGTAAAAACATGAATTAATCACTGAAAATTTAAGGAATCAAAGGGTAAAAAAGGAGGTTTTTGCTTGAAGCCTAAGAAAGAGTAAAGTGATGATTTGAGGGGCCGAATGGGCACCGATTCTTGCGTATTTTATATGTATGGACTCGTGGCGAGAGGAGGATTCCGGAAATGTAAATTTCGTGATTTTTTGAGAAGTGGGCCCGGGGCTCGGGTTTTGCCAACTTCATGTTTTTGGGTGTTTTTCGAGTTATTTCGATTGGGTTATGTTCCATTGGCCTATTTTGATTTATCCCTTATGGTTTTCATCAAATTCTACGCTCGAGGAGGTAGATACGAGAGGGAAAGGCTTGGTGAGCTAGATTATCAACCGGTTAGAGGTGAGTAATACTTGTGAATGATATTCCGAGGGTTTAAAACCCCAAATTTGCACATCTTAGTGCTGTATTGAGGTGACTTGCACGCTGGACCTGAGCGTGGGGTAGAGCACCGTTGGGGATCGTGACTTTGTCCATCCCGGTTGTTGGTTTTTACTGTGTATTTTCAAATGATTTGTTGTTATCATTATTGCTTGGGGCTTATTGCCGATTGTTTGAACTCTTTATGAACTATCATCACTGTTTCCCTCACTACTTGAAATATTATTTCAACTCAGTCCGTGTGAGTTACACTGTTTTATGAACTCAACTATATTTTACTCAAACTTGGAGTTTTAACTGATATTTGAACTATCATTTGAGCTGAGTATCATTGTTTTACTAATGCCCGATGGGCTTTTTGACTATTTTTGGACTGATTGGGGCCGAGGGCCATATGTGAGGGCATGATGAGTGATGTGAGGAGGCTTTCAGGCCTCGGGTGTTATGTGAGGAGGCTTTAAGGCCTTGAGTGCATTGAGAGCAGGCTTTCAGGCCTTGTGTTGATATTATTCAGGCTTTCAGGCCTTATTGATAGCACTTGGGCTGAAGGAGCCCCTCCGGAGTCTGCACACCCACAGTGAGCACGGGGTACCCCTTTGATATGAACAATGGTAACAATGACATTGTTGTATGTATTTCGGTCAGGTAACAATGACTGACCAGTCAGGTAACAATGACTGACTAGTGGTAACAATGACACTGAAACACTTTGGTCAGGTAACAATGGCTGACCGGTCAGGTAACAATGGCTGACCTTATTTGTGTATTCTTGTTCAATTGATTTCTTTAAAGAGAATGTTGTTGCTATAATTTCATGGATTCTACTATCTATTTGGTTTACTGCTTAAGATAGCATTATTTGTGCCTTTTTGGGATTTTTGTACTTTCAGTTGTTATTCACTTTTATTACCACTGAGTTGAAAGTACTCACTTTACTCCTTGCACCATGTCTGCAGATCCAGGTTCTTTTCATCAGGCGGAGTGAGTCTAGTTGATTTGGAGTTTCCTCCCGGGAGTATTCGAGGTATCTGCACGACGTTCGCAGCCGAGGATTCTCCCTTCTATCTTATCCTTTATTTCCGCATTTTCAGTATTAGACAGACTTGTAGTAGGATGATATACTGTCTTTAGAGGCTCGTGGTCATGACACCAGGTCCTAGTTGGGCTGTTTCGGTGTATTTTTGTCAGATTTTTGTATTATATCAGTATTTCAAACTTTTAATTGGATAAGTATTGCTTTTATTGTGTGGTAAATTGGGGAAATTGCTATGAATGGTCGGGCTTGCCTAGTAGTGTGCTGGGCGCCATCATGATCGGGTTGGGGTCGTGACAGTTCGCATTTGCGAACCCTTTAGAAATACTAGACCTTCGCATTTGCGATGATAATCCTCGCATTTGCGATATCAGGGGCATCACATTTGCGATGATAATCCTCGCATTTGCGAGAAAGGCTGGTCTGGGCCTACTTCGCAATTGCGAAAGGCCTCTCGCATTTGCTAGCCAGGCTTCGCAAATGCGAAGCCTTTAGGACTGCTATGCTCAGCTGCAATTTGTGTAATATTTCTTAAGTTCAACACTCCCCAAAAATACATCTGAAACACACTTGAGCCCTCAGGGCTCCTAAGCCAACACACGTACTAACTCAACAACATCATACGAACTTGTCCGTGCAATCAAATCGCCAAAATAACCTCAATAACAACGATTTAAACCTCAAGATCCATAAATTCTTTCAAACTTCCCAAAACATCAAATTTTGCAATTTATGTCCGAATTACGTCAATTGATATCCGTTTTTCATCAAATTTTACAGAAATATCTTAAATCATATATAAGATCCGTACCGGGCGCCAGAACTAAAACATGGGCCCGATACTAATATGTTCTAATCAAATTTCATTTCAAATTTTCTTAAATAATTTCAGAAAACAATTTATTTCAAAAATTTATTTCTCGGGCTTGGGACCTCGGAATTCGATTCCCGGGATACGCCCAAGTCCTATATTTTCCTACGGACCCTTCGTGACCGTCTAAGTCTGTTTTCCCAAAACGTTGACCAAGGTCAAATTAATTTATTTTATAGTCAATACTTATCATTTTTCACACAGTTTCTCATTTAAGGTTTTTGGCTACGCGCCCGGACTGTGCATACAAATCGAGGTGACTCTAAACGAGATTTTTAATGCCTCGGAAACACAAATTTTAATTTAAAGCAAGTGATGACCTTTTGGGTCATCACCGATATTGTCTCGCTTGCTGGGATGTTATTGTTATACTCTTGATCCCTTGCCAGGATTCTTTTATGACTGATTGTAAAGACCCGACTGGTCGTTTTTCTTTTTAGAACCCATTTCCCTTAAATAAAACTTCACGCACTTACTTTAACTAATTTACGACCTGCGAGGATGGTGGGTTCTGGATTTTGAAGAGTTTGGGTCGAAATGTGCTCATTTGATTCCTTAGGATTTTCTTAAAAAGGCTAAGTTTGACTTTGATCAACATTTTGAGCAAACGGACCCGGATTCGTATTTTGACAGTCCCGAAGTGTTCGTAGGAAAATAAGGGTCCTAGGCGTATGTCCGGAATTGAATTTCGAGGTCCCTAGCCCGAGTAATGGATTTTTATTAGAAATTATTAATCTAAAACATTAAGGATTTAAAAAAACTAATTAATGATTGATTCCATGGGTATGGGGCTCGTATGTTGGTCCCGGAGCCCGGTACAGGTCCGGTATAACATTTAAGCATTGCCCACAAAATTCGGTGTCAATCCGAGTAGTTTAAGTGTTTTTCGACTCGTTAGAGGAAAATTAAGAACTTGAAGTTCATAAGTTTGATTCATTTGGTTTTAGGGTGTGATTCTTAGATTTAGCATTGTTTCAGGCTTTCTGAAGGTTCGGGTAGGTCCGTCTCATGATTTCAGACTTGTCGGTATGTTCGGGCGGGGCCCCGGAGCCCCGAGCATCAAACGAATGAGGCTCGAGTGAAGTTGGGAATTAGGAGAAGTGCTGAAGCATGTCTTCTGTCATACATGCACTTGCGGTTGGTTGACCACATGTGCGAGATCGCAGAAGCGGTCGTGGCGTCGCAGATGCGGCCCAGATCTAGCCAGGTCAAACCGCAGAAGAAGTTCCCTCGCCGCAGAAGTGGCTATGCTGATGCGGCTTCAAGACCGCAGAAACGGTCCCAACCCTTTTGGCCAATTCCGAAGATGCGATCTCCTCTCGCAGATGCGGAAACTCCTGAGGCAGTGAGTTTCATTTAATTCGAGCTCAAGCCATTTTAGACCATTTGGCACATGGGTTTTGAGCAATTTTGGAGCGCTTGAGAAGGGATTTTCACATAGCATCGTGAGGTAAGTTCATCCCCCTTATTTCTAAGTTTAACACTCGAGTTTTCGGTAGATTAACACTTAGCGTTTTGGAGCAATCAAGGGGTTAGAGATAAACCTAGGGTTTTAATAAAACTTAGATTTTGCCACAAAATTTGTTATGAAATGAATTAGAAATCATATATTATTGATCCTTAGGTTATAGAGAAAAACTTCCTTTGAAAATTTTTGGAATCCGGGCACGTGGGCTCGGGGTCAAATTTTTGGAAACTTGTGGTAAGGGTCGGAAAATTGCTTAAATAGGTATAATACAATCTTGTGAACTTATATGGATTAGTTCCTACCTCATTTAACTAGTTTTGGATCATTTGGCTATGAATTGAGGGTTTGGGATCGTTCTTGGTATTGGAAGTACACTTTGGAGCAAGGTGAGTCTCCTTTCTAACCTTGTAAGAGGGAATTGTCCCCATAGGTGTAATAATTGAGTAATTTGCCATTAAATGCGGGGGCTACGTAAGCACTAGGTGATGAGAGTCCGTGCGTAACTAATATTATGTTAATTGTCCGAGTATTCTAGGACCCGTATCGTGCTATATTTGTGAATGTCTCTATATTCTCTGCTAATGTGATCACTTAGAATATGCTAGAGATTGGAAAGGAATATAAGTGAATGTATACACTTGTTTGACACTTGTATGAATTTACTTGGAAATAAAATGCGCATTCATATGGTTCTTGATATTAATTGACATTTGTGGATCGGGCCGATCGCCTCGGTAGAAATAGATGCATCTATGGTTCGCACTATTCGACCCTCTGGCAGTGCATAATTTATTTTCTATTGGATCGGGCCGTTGACCTCGGCACAATGTGCCCATGATATATATATATATATATATATGAGAAATCATATTCTTGACTTGTTCTGCAAAATACTTGAAATGTGTACGATTAAATGTAAAATTGTTAAGGACATGACTTATTACCTCTTGCTATACACTGTTGATTATTTTTAACTATCATGCCTAGCAGAACACTTTATCATATTATTTGACCCTAGTAAGTGTCAAGTCGACCTCTCATCTCTACTTCTTCGAGATTAGACGGGATACTTACTGTGTACATATTGTTTATGTACTCATGCTACACTTCTATACTTAATTGTACAAGATTTGAGGCAAGTGTATCTGGCTATCAGTCTGGTGCTCGCCCTTGATTCACAGTTCGAGACTTCCATGGTGAGATTCTCGCTTCCTGTGCCATTCAGCCGCTTGATGGAGTCTTTCCTTACTTTTGATGTTTATTCTATCCCAGACAATAGGATAATTTTATTTTTTTGTATATTCTACTAGTCTCCCATTACTTGTGACACCAGGTCTTGGCACACACGTTAGCAGACTATTACTTTGGGAGTTGTATAACTATTTTTGGCATATTACTATTCATTCATGGTTTGATTTTAACTTGAAGAATTACTGCACCTATTTTGGTAAAAGTTAAAAAATGAGAACTTAATTATATTTCCTCATTGGCTTGCCTGACAATGGTGTTGGGCACCATCACGGTATATTTTTTGAAATGGGTCGTGACAACATGGTATCAGAGCACTAGGTTCATGTAGGTCTCATAAGTCATGGGCAAACCTAATAGAGTCTTGCGAATTGGTACAGAGACGTCTGTATTTATCTTCGAGAGGCTATAGGGTGTTAGGAAAAACTGCTCTTTATTCATTTCCTATTGTGTAGTGGTTGGTATACTAAATTTCCCTCTTCTATTCTCTCACAGATGGTGAGAACACACACGGTTGATGTTCCAGACCCGGGAGGAGCTGCTCCCCCCATTGCAAGAGGTTGAGGTAGAGGCCGGGGGAGGGCACCAGCCCAAGGTAGGGGACGAGAGCATCCCCGAGTTATCCTAGTAGTACCACCGGTGGATCCTGCGAGAGATACTATCATCGAGGAGCAGGGTGAGGTGCCCGCAGCTCAGCCTACCCCAGCAGACTTTATGACAGCACCGGGATTCCAAAAGGCCATGGGTCGTATGCTACGATTCATGGACACCATGACTCAGGCTGGTTTAATTCCAGCAGATCTAGCTATATCACAAGCGGGAGGGTGAGCATAGACCCCTACTGCTCAGGCTCGCAGTCATACAACTGTAGTGTATCAAACTCTGGGTGCACTACCCGTAGATGAGGCTTAGCCAGTTGCTGCAGTGATACCCGAGCCCAGGCCAGTTGCTATAGTGATACCGAGCCCAGACCAGTTGTTCTAGTGATACCCGTAGATGGGGCTTAGACCAGTTGCTGCAGTGGACTAGACTTTACCCTCCTGTCTTCGGGGGTGAGCACTACGAGGAAGCTCAGGACTTCATTGATAGGTGCAGGGACAAACTGCACAACATAAGGATATTGGAGTCGTATGGGGTTGACTTTACTACTTTTCAGCTAGAGGGCAGGGCCCACAGATGGTGGCAGTCTTATGTTTTAGGTAGACCAACAGGTTCTCTTCCTATCACTTGGAGCCAGGTCACGCAGTTGTTTCTGGACAAGTATATTCCACCATCTGGGAGGGAAGAGCTGCGGTATCAGTTTGAGCAGCTTGAACATGGTCAGATGTCTGTGACCGATTATGAGGTGAGGTTTTCTGAGCTATCCCACCATACTTTGATGATACTTCCTACTAACGCAGAGAGGGTGCGGAGGTTTGTTCCAGGGTTGAATTCTAGAATCAGGGCCAACATGGCCCGAGAGGTGGAGATAGGGACTCCTTATCAGTTAGTAGTAGAGATTGCTCGGAGGATTGAGGGCTACCATCTGAGGGGTAGGGAGCAGATGTAGCAGGGTAAGAGGGATAGGTTCTCCGGAGAGTTCAGAGGTGCCCCAAATAGGGGCAGAGGTCAATTTGGGAAGGGACAGCCCAACAAGCCCCCATATTCAGCACCACCACCTGCTCGGGGTGCTCCAGTGCGTCCCTATTTAAGTGTCATGCTAGAGCGTTCTTTTCTCCCACCATCTATTCAGGGTTCCTCCGGTGGGTACTCAGGTTCTCAGGCTTCTTCTAATTTTTATTTCAGTGTTATGCCGGAGAGTTCATACCGTCCACCGACTATTCAGGCTTCTTCCGGTGGGTCTACAGGCCATCAGAGTAGCAGGTGGCCGCACCGCGGGGTTGTTTCGAGTGCGAGGACCTTGGTCATATGTTGAGATACTGCCCCAGGCTTCGGGGCAAGGCTGTACAACAGGGTCAGCAGCCTATAATTTCAGCATCGGGCTGCCCCACCACCTAAAGATGGAGGGCAGACTGATAGGGGTCGTTGTAGAGGTAGAGGCCAGGTAGGGAGAGGTCTTCCAACTACTGCTCAGTCAGGTGGAGGCCAGCCAGCCGGTGCTCTATTCAGATTCTATGCTTTTCTGGCTAGGCCAGATGCATTGGCCTCAGATGCCGTCATCACATGTATTATTTCCGTTTGCAGCAGAGGTGCTTCGGTATTCTTTGATCTAGGGTCTATTTATTTATATGTATCATCTCTATTTGCTCGTATCCTGGTTATTTTTCCTAAGCCTTTGGGCACTCCTGTTCATGTGTCTACTCCTGTGGGCAATTCTGTGGTTGTGGATCGGATCTATCGGTCTTTTGTGGTCACATTCTATGGTTTCGAGACTAGAGCAGATCTCCTGTTGCTTTATTTGATCGATTTTGAGGTCATCCTGGGCATGGATTGGTTATCTCCGTATCACACCATCCTGTATTGCCATGGCAAGACTGCTACTTTAGTGATGCCAGGGTCACCAGGGTTGGAGTGGAAGGGCTCCGCTATTGATACATCTAGCCAGGTTATTCTTTCCTAAAGGCTTGGCAGATGGTCAAGAAGGGATGGTGGCGTATTTGGCTTATGTTTGGGTCACCACCGTAGAGTCTCCAACGATTGATTTAGTTCCAGTAGTTCGAGAGTTCGCCGATGTGTTTCCTTCTGATATTCCTGGCATGCCACCGGATCGTGATATTAATTTCTATATTGATTTGGCTTCAGGCACTGATCGCAGCGGACTCAACCTTAGGAAGAGTGGGCGCTAATACTTTTACCCAATAGTGGTATCGGGTTCAATTTCCACTGGGAGCTAGATGAGGGAGTTGAGTATTTGTTAAGTCTAGAGATGTGTTTTGGCTTCTAATGGTACTTCTACCATTTTTGGGTTTTTATATTTATCAACTAAAATTTAATAACTACTAATTAGAACTAAATTATGCTAAGATATTGATTCTAGTTTGTATGCTAGATAGAGAAAAACACTAGGGTCGTGGCATTTACCTAGGTGGTCAACTAACGGATAGAGATTCCTAATGCAAGAATGATAATTATTGGACTTATGCTATAACTGTTGTACTTTTGCACCCACTCTCACACCTCTCGGTAGAGAGAGTGATTTTGCCCAATTGACTCTCTCGAGACCAATTGGGTAGGCCAATTTGCCCAAGCTACTTAAGGTTCAAGTTGGGTAATTACTCTTTCGAAGTTTAACCTGTTAATTGGGATTACCATTATCGTGGGTCCATCCCAATTCCTTTTTGGAATTAATCTTGGGGTCATAGACTCTCTTTCTCAAGAAGAGTCAAGACCCACTAAGCTAGACCTAGTGTTTGCAACCACCAAATCTTAATGAAAATATAAGATTAACCCAAATAACAAATACCCAACATCATTCATGCACTAAACAATCACACCCATTAATTACCCACACTAGGGTTGAGCCACAACCCTAGCTAATGGGTTTAGCTAGACATGAAAGGAGCAGAAATTAAAGAAATAATAGATAAAACCAACATATTAATTAACTATATTGATAATCTACAAGAATCCACGTTCAAATAAGAAGAAATTGCCCAAAATAGGCATAAAATTTTGTCTCATGAGTGCAGCAGCTGTGTCTAATATGACCTAAAATTGATAAAATATTCTATTTATACTAGGCAAGAAAAACTGGACAAAAATGCCCCTGCGGGACTAGCGCGGACCGCGCAGAAATGTTGCGCGGCCGCGTAGGGTCTTGGTCTTCAATGTCTTCACTCTGGAGCTGGGGGCGCGGACCGCGAAAAAAGGGAGCGCGGCCGCGCTGACTGAGGAACGCAGACCACGCAGAAATAGGGCACGACCGCGTGGATATCTTGGCCACAAATGACAATTCTCTGAATCTCACCCACGTGGACCGCACAGTTTTGGTACGAGGCTACGTGGGCTTTTCCTTAGCCTCTAAAGTTCCTCTAGCGCGGACCGCGTCAGAGTGAGCATGGACCATGCAGGTCTCAAGCATAATCCCAACTCTCTGAATCTCCAGTGCGGCCGCGTAGCAAATCAGTGCGGTCCGCGCTGGGTCTGTTTAATCTTCACTTTACTTGACTTTCACACATGGCAGATTTCACTTCTTGTCGAGCCGATTTGTGACCATTGTCATCTTGTCGTTCAAACCTGTGATCAAGTGCAATTTGTTAGCATTTTGGGACTAATTTATGGCAAATCACGCACAAAGCTTAGGAAAGAATGGGTATAAAACATGTTAACATCACAGTTATCAACTCCCCCAAACTTAAACCTTTGCTTGTCCTCAAGCAATTAAAATAACACCTACCCCTCATTTGAAAACAACCTGTTAAATCCTGCCTATCCTAAAGTAACCTCAACAAGCGTCAATTGGGACTAACAATTTCCCTCAATGCGAATGCATCATTAACACATTTAAGCTTTGAAAAACTTGTTGATCAAGTGTGACACAAGAGCATCAAGAGTTGACACATATTCATAAAAGAACTTTTCTCAATTACTTTGGTCATTGTGGAACCCAAACTCGCACATCCTCAACTTTCCCTAAGCTAACCTTGCCTTTTAGAGTATTGACACACAAACCGAGGTGGATGAAATTCACTCATCTCTCTCAAAGAAAAGGCCATAAGTCCGGCTTTAAGTACCATATGCTTGCCCCTCATGTAAGTATCCACTAATGTAGGCTTCCCTCAACTCAAGATCATATAGGGCTTTTGAGGAGTCATTGTGAAGGCTTTTGGGTAAAGGTAGGACATGTGTTTGTACAATTGGGTTCAATCTTCCCTTAAGCACTTCTTTTGATTCATTTTGGCATACTTTCTTGACTTATTTGAGTAGTTCACTTCTTTCAAGGGGTTAGAGAGACATATTGTCACTCTTTCTTTTTGCAATTCAAACCTTTCTCCTTTTTGTTCACCTTTTTCACTTTTTTTTGAATTCCCTTTTTGGTTCTAATTCACTTTTTTGTCTTTCTTTTTGACTTTTTCTCTTTTTCATTTCTTTCCTTTTCTTTTTGCTTTTGTGCCTTTTTACCAAATTGGTGCCTTTCTGGTCTCTCCCCCAAACTTAGACATTTGCCATTACTCAAGGGAAGATTTGGGTGCTAAGAGCGGGTTTCATTAAAAACGGGTATAGGCTTGTAACTTTGGTTCATGAAAGAAGAAGGTTTAAGGCTCAAATGGGGTGAACTAGGGATCATTTCATTGGTAGGTCATGGGAATTGTTCAAATTTTGCAGATGGGATCAAGGATGGCCTATGATCACTTCTCAAGTCAAGTTTCACCTATGATTTTGCCTCAACAAACATTCAGGGCAAGTTCTAGACCATTGGCTCGATACTTAGGCGCACAATTCAAATCCTCACCACACACTCAAGGATTGCTAAAGACGGAGTCGAGGGCCCACAACAACCTTAGTGCACAATGGCCCACATTGACCACGTGATGATTGTTTGGTCAACACAAGAGTCTCAAGGCCACGACTTTCACCATCCTAAACACAACATCATGTCTTTGACCATGGGATCAAAGGCAAGTGTGTTAGGCCCAAGTGAAGCTTTGCCTGAGGTACCCTTAACTACCAAAACTTGGAAATTAAAAAGAAAAATAAAAAACGGACTCAAACCCTTAAGAAGGTTGTCACGCCATCTATCAATGGGAAGAGCCACCCGGTTCGCACAACACTCTACCCTTAGAAAGAACCATGGCATTAAGAAAACCAAGGGCTTATTTCAAACTTCAAAACAAAACACAAAGGCTATGAGCCTAACTTTGTAACTAAAATGAAAAATTTTAACGAAAATAGAAAACTAAAAAAGTAAAAATGAACAACCGAATGAATAAGTACAAAAAGGAAGTAGAATATACAACTGGGGATAGTGAATATCTATATAAAGTTGAAAAACATCCAAAATGAAAAGTTATATACAAACCATCTATCAACTACGAATGTGCTAAAAGCAAAGAAAATATATACAGTCATCCAATGTATCAGGATCAAATAGTAGGGCGCACCCCCACGAATAAAAGCTGGCATTGTCCCCAATGCCAACTTAGCAAAATAAGCACAACCAAAATATCAACAAAGGATATAGAAAAGGCCCCTCAAGCCTGCTCCACATGCATGGTATCTCCTGTCGTCCCCGGGTCCTCTGTAGTAGCCGGGACCTCAGACTGGTCTCTGACTTGGTGCTGCTCTGCTGCTGGGACATGTGCCAGATCTAGGATAGGCTGAACCACTGGAGGGGCACTGGATAAACTCTCCAGAAACTGGGCCACCTCTATCACAACTCCCTCAGTGCTAGGGAGTTTCCTCTTCTTCCTCGGCCTGGGAGTCTCCTCCTGTTGTGGCTGGACTGGTGTCGGATCTACAACTGGGTCCCCAAGGAGTAAGTCAAGTGGCATCTAATCCGTTATCAGCTTATCCACATCCTCCCTCAACTTTGTCACCGACTCCTTTGAAGCTTTTTGCTTCCTTAGCTTCCTGTGCTCCCGAGCCAGTTTTCCCAATGCTGTGCTGTGTGACCCTACTGCCTTAGTCAAGGCATCCTGCTGCGCCATCATCTTTTCCTGGTTGGCCAGGATCTTTTTCAGTGTCTCCTCAATGGAAGGAGGGATCTCAACTGTGGCAGGAGTGGACTGTGCCTGGACTACAGTGGCCAAGTTTGACAACTTGGATGTCGTAGATGACATCCAGTTGTTCAAACTGGCAAGAGACTGAGCAAACTGGTGGGCAGTGAAACGGTGAGTCTTCGATGAAGGGACATCCGGGTCCGTTGAAGTAGATGATCCAGCAATAGTAGAAGGACCCAGAGGCAAGCAGGGATGGTGGAAGGATCAGTGGACTGCTCAATAACCGCTGGCTCCTCAGACTGGCCAGGTGCGGTGGAAGTGGATGCCTGAGGCTTTTTGGACTTC
This sequence comes from Nicotiana glauca, assembly GCA_026770625.1. Lineage (NCBI taxonomy): Eukaryota > Viridiplantae > Streptophyta > Magnoliopsida > Solanales > Solanaceae > Nicotiana > Nicotiana glauca. Next base: position 85,504 of record MU694118.1, on the reverse strand, counting down.
TTTGGGTTGTGGGGACCCAACAGACTATACCATGAGTAGGGGGCCACTGGATCCACCTTGACATCATACTTCTTTTTCTTCACATGCAATTCTCTAAAGTACAGGGAAAGAGTGTTTGGGAAGGGGTAGTTGGTGTTGGTCTCCTAACCAACTGTAGAAATCACCCTTAACATTATGTTGCCCAAATTCAAAGGAAAGCCCGCCATGATAGAAGCCACCAAAACAGCTCGGGGAATGGGAACGGAGTGATCATGTGTGGTTGGGTCAAGTCGACTACAAACGAAAGTCAACCACCCCTTGGCTTCAAAATTCAAAGTGTTCCTAAAGATCTTCTCTTATGCTTTCAACCAACTTGGGACTGTACCTGGAACTGCCAAGTTCTGGGCCAACCAAGGATGAACCTCTTCTTTCATTGCCAGCTTTTCTAAGTACTGTGTTTCATCCTCTTCATTGAACCCCAAAAACGCATTCAGGGACTTCCCATCGAACATCACTACTTTGTCCCTCACTTGAGTCGCTTTTGAGTCCCTCACTATATGATGAACATTACAGTAAAACTCTTTCGCCATATGTTCATTTGCGACTATGCAACGCTCTTTGAAGAAGCCTCAACCCTCTCTAGTGCGGAATTGTGCTTGTACATGAGGGTTGAGAGGGACACAATCAGCATTTATGAATTGCCTCTCCGGAATCAGCATTCTTTTGGGCCACCACTCCCGGAATTTGTGAAAAGCAAACTCACTAACAAACCTATCTGCCCATGCCTCTGGTTTCCAGGTTCGGTCTATCCCCCCGACTTGTGCCTCACCTCCCTCAGCATACCTTCCACTCTCCCCTGATAGTGAAGCTGTGGGAGAAGTGGAGTATTGTTCTTCATTTTCATTTTCTGCCCCGGATTCATCAGACGAGTCCGAGATGACATTCACTGGTTTCTTGGAAGTGGCCACATCAGCATGACTAGAAGAAGGGGAATCACGGAGCTGCAATGATGTGGACATGTAGGTGGGGACAGACTCCGAGGTAATACTCCGTGAAGGTGCGTACTCACTCCCCATGGAATGGGATGCAGCTCGCTCAGCTTCCTGAATTATCTTGCGGGTTTTCTTTATCATCTCCCGGGTTTGGGGAGTGAGTTTTACAATCCTCTTGCCTTTCCCCCCTCAGGATGAACCACCTCTCCCGGGTTATTTTTGTTCTATACCACCTCTTTTCTTAACCATTATCTGCAGAGAAAAGTCTAACGTTGTTAGTTGAAGCACATGCAGTGAATTGGATGGAACAATGATGCACATTGTATGATCAAGGTTGTATAACATAAGGGGTGCGGACCGCACAAAAGTGCCACTCGGCCGCGCTGAGCATATTCTAGGGAAACTTCTGAATCCTACCTACGCTGATCATACTGTTTTGGATCGCGGTCGCGCAGGACTGGCGCGGAACGCACAAAAGTGCCACGCGGCCGCGCTGAGCATGTTCCAGGGAAACACCTCTCTGAATCCTACCTGCGCGGACTGCACTTTTTGGACCGCGGCCGCGGAGGAGTGGCGCGGACCGCACAAAAAGGGATGCGGACTGCGCTGGGAAATGACTTGTAAAACCACTCTCTAAACCTGGCACGTGCGGTCTGCACTGATTTGGACCGCGATAGAGTGGGATGGCGCGGACCGCACACAAATGTTACGCGGACTGTGTAGGAGAACTCAACACACAACCAACAAGAACCGCGGACCGCGCAAGGAAAATATTTAACTGAGTGCTGGATTTTTCATTTAAGTCAAATTTTTAGATCAAAACATGGGTCCTAATTGTCCCTACTTAGTTACTAATCAAGAATTCAAGCCCATTGTTTCACAAAAACACACAAAATCTATCCTAACAGTTAAAACAAAGAGAGAAAGAAGAAAAAAAGAAGTTATACCATTAGGAAGCAACTAACAATGAACAAAAATTAACTATGAATGAGATTAGTGAAGAGTGTTACCAGGGAGTGATAAAATTTCTAACTACTTGAGGCAAGTTGTTTTGGATGCACAGTGAAAATTGAGAGCCCAGGTAGAAAATTGGCGAAAAAGTTAAAAAGAAGCATGGGGTCCCTATTTATAGAAAATATTGTGGGACCCCTGTACTTACCAACCAGCGCGACCGCACAGAAATGGCCGCGGACCGCGCTGGATTTCCAGCAGCCTCAATAGCTTGAACAGCCCACGCGGACCGCGTTAACTTGTCATGCGGCCACGCGGGAAACTTCAAAGAATCAGTAAATTGGGCTTCTCCTACGCGGACCGCACAAAAATGGACGCGGACCGCGCAGCTAACTTCAGAGACTTGATTCACATTTCACCACCCTGCGCGGACCACACTGATTTGGTGCGTGGCCGCGCAGGAAAACTTTAGAGACCTTAATTTTTGGCACTTTTGTCATGCACTGGTCCAACATCAACCCTGCAACATCGCACAAACCATGAGTTCAAAAGTCCGAATCTACAACAGAAAGTCAAAAGAATGAAAAAGACATGGGTTGCCTCCCAAGAAGTGCCTGATTTAATGTCGCGGCATGACGCATGTTACCATCATATCACTTCAAATAAATAAGTGCCACTACGTGGATATCATAAATCTTCCCCAAAATAGTGCTTGACACGATGCCTATTTACCTGAACACTTCACCATTCTTGTTTTTAAGATCAAGGGCACCGAAAGGAGTTACAAAGACCACTTCAAAGGGACCACTCCATTTGGATTTGAGCTTACCCGGAAATAACCTTAGCTGAGAATTGAAAAGAAGAACCATGTCGCCCACCTTGAATTCTTTACACCAAGCATACTTATCATGGAGGTACTTCATCTTGTCCTTATACAAGGACAAACTGGAGTAAGCATGGAATCTAAACTCATTAAGTTCATTCAATTGCTCCACTCGGTGGTTGGCCGCAATAGTACCATTCAAAATTCAACTTTTTCAATGCCCACATCGCCTTATGCTCTAGTTCCACCGAGAGATGACAAGCCTTACCAAACACCAATCGATATGGAGAAATACCAATCAGAGTCTTATACGCCGTCCGATAAGCCCAAAGAGCGTCATCCAACTTCTTTGACCAATCGGTCCTATTTGCATTCACTGTTTTGGACAAAATACTCTTAATTTCTCGGTTAGAAACCTCCACTTGGCCACTTTCTTGAGGATGGTATGGGGTAGTCACCTTGTGGTTAACTCTATATTTAGCGAGCAAAAAATCTAAGGCCTTGTTGCAAAAATGGGACCCCCATCACCAATGATAGCACGATGGGTTCCAAATCTAGTGAAAATGTTCTTTTTCAAAAATGCCACGACAGTCCGGGCTTCATTGTTGGGAAGAGCCACGGCTTCAACCCACTTGGAGACATAATCCACCGCCACGAGAATATACATGTTCCCACAAGATCTTACAAACGGGGCCCATGAAATCAATGCCCCACACATAAAAAATATCGAGCTCTAGAATGGTGTTAAGAGGCATATCATCCCTCTTAGAAATCCCTCCAGCTCGTTGGCATACATCACACTTTTTCACCAAATCGCTTGCATCTTGAAACAAAGTCCGCCAATAGAAGCCACAACTTAGAACCTTTGACACTGTCCTCACTCCCCATGATGACCACCATAAGGGGAAGAGTGGCAAGCTTCCAATATGTTCAATTGTTCTTCTTCCGGGACACATCGGCGAATCACACCATCGGTTCAAATTTTAAACAAGTAGGGCTCATCCCAATAGTAATCCAAATTATCCCTCTTGAGCTTCTTCCTTTGGTTGGAAGAGAGCTCATACGGGACTATACCGATCACAAGATAATTGGCCACATCAGCAAACCACAACATATCATGCATAGATACCGCAAGGAGTTGTTCATCCGGGAAAGCATCATTTATCTCAACACCATTGCTCGGTCTCCCTTCATCCTCTAGCCGGGACAAGTGATCCGCGACTTGATTTTCACTTCCTTTTCTATCCACAATCTCTAGATCAAATTCTTTCAAGAGCAATACCCATCTCATTAACCTTTCCTTCGAGTCTTTCTTTGTCATCAAATACCTAAGGGCAGCATGATCGGTATGGATAATCACCTTGGCCCCCATAAGGTATGGTCGGAACTTTTCCATGGCGAACACAATAGCTAGCAACTCCTTCTCGGTGACTGTATAGTTCTTTTGAGCCTCATTCATCGTCTTGCTTGCGTAGTACACCGGATGGAACATTTTGTTGATTCTTTGGCCTAGCACCGCAGCAACCGCTACATCACTCGCGTCACACATAAGTTCAAAAGGCAATTCCCAGTTGGGTGCGGTGATGATGGGGGTTGTGGTTAATTTATATTTCAACAATTAAAAGGACTCCATAAACCTCTCATCAAAGATGAACTTCACATCTTTTTCCAACAGTTTAAAAAGAGGGTTCACATTTCCTGAAAAATCTTTAATGAATCGACGGTAAAACCCGGCGTGGCCCAAAAAACTCCTCACTCCTTTAACAGAAGTAAGGGGAGGGAGCCTTGAGATGACCTCTATTTTCTCCTTATCGACTTCAATACCATGCCTTGAGATTTTGTGCCCCAAGACAATTCCCTCTTGCACCATAAAGTGACATTTTTCCCAATTTAGTACAAGATTTATTTCCTCACATCTTTTCAACACTTTATCCAAGTTCACTAGGCATTCTTCAAATGAGTCCCCCACCACACTAAAATCGTCCATGAAGACCTCTAGAATATCCTACACCATGTCGGTGAAGATTGGCATCATACATCTTTGGAAGGTCGCCGGAGCATTACAAAGTCCAAATGGCATTCTTGAAAAAGCGAATGTGCCATACGGACATGTAAAGGTTATCTTTTCTTGATCGTCCGGGGAAATGAGAATTTGATTGTACCCCGAGTAGCCATCAAGGAAGCAATAATAAGCCCGGCCCGCTAAACGATCAAGCATTTGGTCCAAGAATGGTAGAGGGAAATGATCTTTTCTAGTGACATTGTTGAGCTTTCTATAATCCATGCACACCCTCCAACCCGTGATTGTACGAGTAGGAATCAATTCATTTTTGGCATTGGTGACGACCGTCATACCTCCCTTCTTCGGCACACATTGTATCGAAGAAGTCCACGAACAGTCAGAAATTGGATACACCACACCAGTGTCAAGCCACTTGATAACTTCCACTTTGACTACTTCTTACATGGACTCATTGAGTCTCCTTTGATGTTCAAGAGAAGGCCTAGCATCCTCCTCCAATATTATCTTGTGCATGCAAAACGCGGGGCTAATATCCCGAATATCGGCTAAGGTCCGTCCAATCGCCCGCTTGTGCTTTTGAAGAACCACCAAAGTGGCGTCAACCTGCACGTTAGTCAAGCAAGAAGAAAGAATAACCGGCAAAGTGAAATTAGGACCAAGAAATTCATACCTGAGGTGAGGAGGAAGTGGTTTCAACTCCAACACCGGTGGCTCCTTAATAGACGACTTTATGGGTGGAGTTTTGCGATTTTCAAGATCAAGAGATAACTTCCTCGGCTCATAAGAATACGAGCCCATGCCATGGAATGCGTCTACACACTCCACCTTTGCGGCATCATCATCAACATCCATGTTCAAGAGCACGGCCTCAAGTGGGTCCTCAACATTTGCCATTGCGCTTGTGTCATCCACTATCACCGCCGTGACAATGTCAACAAACGAGCACACCTCGGTGCTATTGGTTGCCTCATTGATTTACACACGTGGAACACCACCTTTTCATCACCAACACAAAAGGTCAATTCTCCTGCTTCCACATCAACCAAGGCCTTCCCCGTAGCTAGGAAAGGCCTCCCAAGAATAATAGGCACCTCGAAATCCACTTCACAATCCAAGATCACGAAATCGGCCGGCAATATGAACTTATCAACACGAACAATGACATCATCAATAATCCCTAAAGGCCGCTTCATCGACCGGTCCGCCATTTGAAGCCTCATAGAAGTTGGACGAGGTTGTCCGATACCCAAGTTCTTGAAAACCGAATATGGCATGAGATTGATACTTTCCCCCAAGTCACATAGGGCTTTTGCGAAATTAGCACTTCTAATGGTACATGGTATTGTGAATGCTCCGGGATCCTCAAGTTTAGGAGCCATGGAGTGTACAATTGCGCTCACTTGATAGGTCATCTTGATTGTCTCGCACTCCATTGATCTCTTCTTTGTAACCAAATACTTCATGAATTTCGCATACCCCGGCATCTGCTCAAGTGGCTCCACCAAAGGAACATTGATAGTCAAACTCTTCATCATCTCAATGAATTTCTTAAATTGGTTATCACCTTTTTTCTTTGCCAAACGTTAAGGGTAGGGCGGAGGAGGCCTAGGCAAGGATGCCTTAGCTTTTGGAATATCTATCACATGTTCCCTAAACGGGTTCACGTTCTCTTGTGTCTCCTCCTCAACCTCATGAATATCAATTCGCACTTCACTTCTTGCACTTGGTTACACCACATCATCAACCTCCGTAGGCATACCATCATTAGGCAACTCATCTTCATCTACCATAACTTGATTCTCTCTTGAGTCATGCACATCACCGCCTCGTCCACTCCGTGTGGTCACCGCCATCACATGGTTGTTGTGCCCACCCTTAGGGTTCACTACTGTGTCACTAGGTAGAGCACCCTTTGGGCGAGTATTTAAATATTGTGAAATTTGTCCAAGTTGCACTTCCAAGTTACGGATGGAAGTGTTGTGTGAAGCCAATTACGCATCTGAGTCTTGGTTCTTCTTCATCATTTGTTCAAACATAACCTCAATTCTCCCAAATTCATTTCCCGAAGAACTCGACCCTTGAGATTGAAACGGTGGCGGGTTGTTTGGTTGTTCAAACATCGGAGGCCTTTGAAATCCTTGCCCCCGATTACCTTGACCACCATTGTTGTTCACCCCCTTGACCATTGTTATTATTCCAATTATTGTTGTTGGTTCCATTCCAATTTCCACCATTGTTACCTTGATTTCCCCAATTGTTGTTTTGGTTATTCCCATTCCAATTTCCACCTCCTTGTTGTTGATTATTGTTATTCCAATTTCCACCTCCTTGGTGATTACTCTAATTCCCTTGAGATCGCCATTGTTGATTGCCTTGATTTCCTCTATTTCCTTGGTAGTTGTTAACATATTGACAATCCTCACTTTGCTCATCATAGCACTCATTTGAATAACCACTACCATCATCATAGTTGTCACAATTTCCTTGAGGTTGTTGCCCTCTTTACCTTTTTTTCATCATATTCACTCCTTCCATGGCATTGACTTGGCGCGGGTTTTGAACTTGTTGCAATTGCGCCTTCGCCAATTGGTTCATTGTTGTTGTAAGTTCGGCAATGGCTTGGCTGTGATCATGCAACTCCTTATGCAAATGTATGATATTAGGATCACCTTGAGGAACATTTGCCCGGCTTTGCCACGCCTTTAGTTCAATTACTTCATTAACCACTTATTTTTTTTTAACAATTATAAGGCGATAAGATGATAACATCGAAAATTTAAATCAAGTGGAAGACAACGATAAAATACATATAAAAACTATATCTATTACAAATACTTAATCCTTAACCACCCAAAATCTGGTGTCACGGTGTCACAGACGGTCTAAGATTTACTACTTAGAAAGTCTGAAGAAATAATAATACACTGTTCTGGAATATAAGGGAAATGAAACAAGAATAGTAGGTAAAAGAAGACGCCAAGGCATGCGGACGCCTGCAGGACTACCTCAGGTCGCCTGATGAGCAAGAATCAGCAATCCCACCTCGGTCCGAAGTCTACAACACTGGGGTCTACACAAAAGAGAGTAGAGTATAGTATCAGTACAACCGACCCCATGTGCTGGTAAGTGCCTAGCCTAACCTCGGTGAAGTAGTGACGAGGCTAGGACCAGACTACCAAATAAACCTGTGCAATTTAACTATATACAACAGAAAAAAAGTACAGAAAGAAGCAATCATATACAGTCAAGTATGGGAGGGAAAAACATGCTTCAGGGAAACACTGAATAGTTACAGAAGAGCAACAAATAAATATGAGGATCACCACAGTTTAATTGAGGATAGGAAGGGGAAATCATGCTGCAGGGTACACGTATCAACAGGAAGCCAACAATTTAGTGTAGAGAAACCGTAACACAATTATCAATAAAATTTAGGAAATTAAAAACAAGTGCACGGCATCACCCTTCGTGCTTTTACGCTCTCTCACCAAAACAATATACGGCATCACCCTTTGTGCTTTACGCTCTTCCTCACCCAAACAACAATCACAAGGCAAATAGGGTCAGGGAATCTACAACCTCGAAATAAAGTCAAGTAACAACAGAAAATTAGTAAATAAATGTAAAGGACAACGTAACTTAATTATCAGCAAGGGTCAGGGAAATCAAGGACAAGTGCACGACATCACCCTTCGTTCTTTTACTTTCATCCTCACCATAAGAATCAATATAACAGGCACGGAATGGTACATCGTGCGGCACAGCATCACCCTTCATGCTTTAAACTCTTTCCTCATCATGAAATCAATATAATAGGCACGGAATGGTACATCGTGTGGCACGACATCACCCTTCATTCTTTACACTCTTTCCTCAAGAAATAAACAATACACGACATCACCATTCGTGCTTTATGCTCTTCCTCACCCAAACAACAATCACAAACAATAGGGCAAGGAAATAAAGAAAATTTGCAATAAAAATACCGGCAAGAGAACAACATCAATAACATCCACATCCCGATAAGGGAGATAACAAATAAACTTACAATAGACCGACGAGGGTGACAATATAATGAACTCTTCTCTTTCTCACTTTTATTTCACAATTCGCTTCACAACTCGAGCCAATGCTCTAAAAATTCAATTGTCACTTATACTTAAACAATTCGTTATACAACTTGAGCCAACGCTCCTCAATGTTCATAGGTCACAATTCTTTCCACAAACTTTATACAACAATTAAAAACAATCACCAAGGGATGAAAGATACAACCAAATCACGATAATCACAATATAAAGACTCACGGGCATGCTAGACACCGACATATAGATACTCATCACCATGCCTATACGCCGTACTCAACAATTACCACATAGCTAATAAGACTCAACTCCTAATCCCTTAAGCTAAGGTTAGACCAAACACTTACCTCAATGCCTCGAACATAATTCACGATTCAATTATAGCTTTACCCCTTGATTCTACCACCAATTCGCTCGTATCTAGTCACAAGTTACTTAATTACATCAATAAACGCTATATGAATCAATTTGAATGCACAAAAATGAATTTTCCAAAGTTTTAACCAAAAAGTAAAAAATTGCCCCCGGGCCCACAAGGTCTAAACCCAAGGTTTGAACCAAAACCCGATTACCCATTCCCCCCACGAACACAAATATATGCTTTTTTTTAAATCAGACCTCAAATCGAGGTCCAAATCCTCAATTTGTTTGAAAAACATAGGTTTACCCAAAACACCCAATTTCCCCCATAAAAATCCTTGATTTTATATTGAAATCATGTTAAAAGATGTCAATTAAGGAAATGGGTAAAAACTAACTTACAATCGATTTGGAAAAAGGCTTGTTCTTGGAAAATCGTCTAAAGGAGTTTGTGTTTTGAAAAGATGTTAAAAATGGTTCAAAATCGGCTAAGTATAAAAAAATGCAGGTCTCAGTTATGGGAAATGTGAACAGGGGTTCGCAATTGCGAACCCCGACCTGCGATTAGGGGAAATGCGAGACTGGGTTTGTATTTGCGAACTCTTCAGAAATACTAGACCTTCGCATTCGCGAAATAAAGGTCTCATTTGCGACATCAGGGGCATCGCATTTGCGATGATAATCCTCACATTTGCGAAAAAGGCTGGCCTGGGCCTACTTCGTAATTGCAAAAACACATCCGAAATTTCTGCAACTGCAATTTCTGCAATTTTTCTTAAGTTCAACACTCCCCGAAAACACATCCGAAATACACCCGATCCCTCGGGGCTCCTAACCCAACACACGTACAAACTCAACAACATTATACAAACTTTTCCGTGCGATCAAATTGCCAAAATAACCTCAATAACAATGATTTAAACCTCAAAATCCATAAATTCTTGCAAACTTCCCAAAACATCAATTTTTCAATTTAGGTCCGAATCACTTCAAATGATATCCGTTTTCATCAAATTTCACAGAAAACATCTTAAATAATGTATAAGACCTGTACCGGGCGCCGGAACCAAAATACGGGCCTGATACTAACATGTTCTAATCAAATTTCATTTCAAATTTCCTTAAACAATTTCATAAAACAATTTCTTTAAAAAAATTTATTTCTCGGGCTTGGGACATGTGACGACCCGACCAGTCGTCTCATGAGTTACTGCTCTGTTTTCCACATTTCTGTTTCTTTTATGCTTTGTTATCCGTATTTTATGTGGTCGAGTTGATCGGGTTGCGTTAGGAGTGGTTTTGATAAGAAATGAGATACTTAGTCTTTTATAAGAAGGCTTAAGTTGGAAAATTCAACTGGATGTTGACTTATGAGTTAGAGGGCTCGGATGTGAATTTCGATGATTTGGTTAGCTCCGGGAGGTGATTTGTGACTAAGGAGTGTGATCGGAAGTAGTTTTGGAGGTCCGATGTAGAATTAAGCTTGAAATGGCGAAGTTAGTATTTTGGTGATTTCCGGTTGATAGGTGAGATTTTGATCCAGGGGTCGGAATGAAATTTCGAGAGTTGCTGTAGCTTTTTTAGGTAATTTGGGATATGTGTGCAAAATATCAAGTCATTCGGAGGTGATTTGGTTGGGTTTTTTATCAAAAGTGTGTTTCGGAAGTTTTAGAAAACTTAGGCTTGAATTCAATATAGTTTGACGGATTTGGTGTTGTTTGAGGCGTTTTAATGATTGGAACAAGTTTGAACGAGGTTATAGGATGTTTTGGTACTTTTGGTTGAGGTCCCGGGTGCCTTGGGTGTGTTTCGGATGCTTAACGGGTCATTTTTGGAACTTGTTGAACTGCTGATTTGCTGGTATCTGATATCCTTCTATGCGATCGCAACCTTCCATTCGCGATCGCATAGAGTAATTCCGGAGGGGGAAAAATTCCTTTATCGCGATCACATGGCTTGCTCCGCGATCGCGAAGCACTGCATTTTTCTCTTACGCAATCACATTGAAGGTGTCGCGATCGCGAAGGGTTAATTTTTCCTCTTCCGCGATCGTATGGCCTGTGTCGCGATTGCATAGGCCAAATTCCAGGGCCCTTAATTTTTCTTTTTTGCGATCGCAGTGAACAAATGGACTGGGCAGAATGTTATGTTCTGGAAATGGGACTTCATTCCCATTTTCCATTTTTAGCAATTTAGAGCTCGGATAAGGCGATTTTTTGAGAGATTTTTCGGAGAGAACAACGGGGTAAATGTTCTTAACTCAATTTTGGTTGGATAACTTGAATCTATTACTAGTTTTGGCATTTAATCCGTGAATTTTGTTGGAAAAGTTTAGAAAACCCTATTGGATAGAATCACGGATTTGAGGGTCGAAATGTGATGGGATTTGGATAATTTTGGTATGGTTAGACTCGTGGGGAGATAAGGAACCCGTTGATGTAAAAATTTATGAATTTCGAGACGTGGGCCTAGGGCTCAGGTTTTTTCTAATTTTGAGAATTTTGGTATTTTTCGATTATTGTGATTGGGCTTTGTTCCCATAACATATTATGACGTATTCGTTCTGATTTTGGATAGATTCGACACACATGGAGGCCAATTCGAGGGGCAAAGGCGTCGCAAGTAAAAGAAATAGCTGGTTCGAGGTGAGTAATGATTGTAAATGATATTCTGAGGGTTTGAAACCCCGGATTGCACATCGTAGTGCTATATTGAGGTGAGACATGCGCTGGATGATGAGCGCGAGGTCTTTTACTAATGGGGATTATGACTTCGTCCGTCCTGATTGATGATTTTACTGTACATTTGACTGAAATTGATTGTTATCATCATGATTTGGGTTGATTTCCATATTTAGGCTTCGTGCCAATTATTTGAACCCTTCGGGGACTTTTATCACTATTTCCTCACTGTTTTGACTTGCATTTGAATTCAGTCCTGTTGATATTTATGGTTTTGCAAACTCAGCCACTTTTATACAAATTTGAAACTTAAATGATATTTCTAAATGATATTTTGAGCTGAGAATCACTGTTTTACAAATGCCCGAGGGGCTTATATGATTTCTGGACTTAGTGTGGCCGAGGGTCAGTTGTGAGGATACTTTGGGATCGGGCTACGCGCCGCAGCAGTGTTATACTGATACTGAGTATGGTCGAGGGCCAGTTGTGAGGATACTTTGGGATCCGGCTGTGCACCGCAACAAAGTATATTTATATATATGGATACGGATCGGGCTGCACGCCGCATCAATGCTATTATGGATCGGGCTGCACGCCGCAGTGATATATATATATATATATATATTGGATCGGGCTGCACGCCGCAGTGATATATATATATATATATATATTGGATCGGGCTGCACGCCGCAGCAATATTGTGCTTGGGCTGTAAGGGGCCCCTCCCAGAGTCTGCACACCCCTAGTGAGCGTCGTCGATGTTAAACGGATGGGGATGCACGCCGCAGCGGTTACTATATGCTATTGTTCTGAAAGTGTTCTGAGAGTGAGCCCGAGGGGCTGACACTATTCTAAGAGTGAGCCCGAGGGGCTGTTACTGTTCCGAGATATTGCCCGAGGGGCGAACCCTTTATGTGTTCATTTTTTATATCTTCCTTGTCATTTTACCGGTTAAACTATGGTATTTGTGCCTGAGGGGCGGATTTTGTGTTCTCATCTGCACTAACTGATTTGCATAACTGTGGAAAAGTCTTTTCAAAAGAAATTTGAACTGCGCTAAGATATTTTAAGAGATTTCATAGCTTTATGGTTTTATACTGCTTCTATATCGCATGTTGATATGCTTTACGTGATTTCTTGCTGCTCAGTTGTTATTTACCTTTATTACTCACTGAGTTGGAGTACTCACTTTACTCCCTGCACCTTGTGTGTAGATGCAGGTATTTATACACCCAGTAGCGGGTTTTGGCTGATTGGAGGGAGGGTTATCGGAGTTTTAGCGAGGTGGCTGTCAGCGTTCGCATCACTGTTTTTTTTCTCCCTTTTCGTTCATCAGTCCTGTTTTGTATATTTCAGACCTTGTAGTTGTATTTATACTCTAATAGATACTCATAAATAGTGACACCCCGATGTTGGGCTAAGTTGGGTTGTTATTCCGCTTGTTTATAGAATTGTATTGTTGACTGATTAACGAATTGGATTATTCATCCTTATAAATGACTTATTGATTTATTAAGCTGTTGGATGTGAATTTGAGTAAGTGTCGGCTGGCCTTGTCTTCATGAGAGGTGCCATTATGACTGGGTTTGGGTTTTGGGTCATGACAGTTGGTATCAGAGCCTAGGTTATATAGGTCTCATGAGTCATGAGCAGGTTTAGTAGAGTCTCGCATATCGGTACGGAGACGTCTGTATTTATTCTCGAGAGGCTGCAAAACCTTTAGGAAAACTTTGTATTTTTGAATTCTTATCGTGCATCCTTGATTCAGCTTGAGAAAGTAACTCTTGAAATTCCTTCCACACGTTCGTATGCTCGTATGAGCGCTCAATATTAGATATGCCTTGATGTCTTGTAATTCCCTGATCGAGGGGCGAGACATGATCTCTATGAGTTTGATGTAAGGCCGGTTTAGAGGAATTGAGGCCGAATTTTTGCCCACCGAGGTTCTAATTGTGTGAACAAGTTTTAAACTTATGTGTTTGGTATTATCCCTAATAGTGGGAATGATGGCTGGATAGCTACGTGATGAGTGTGTTACTACTGCGACATGTATCTATATGACTTTGAAGTGACGAGGAAGATCTGCTAGATGATAAATGAACTATTAAGTGTTTGATTTCCATTGTGATCGGATGTGTAGCCCAGAGTCATGGGCGCGTGAAGAATCTTTTCATGTCTCCTAGTTGGGAGTGAAGTAAATTTCATGTTGCGGTATGAGTTTAAACTCAGGAAGATTAAGTGACTGTGTAATGTGTATGACAATTGAAGGTATAAAAACTATTAATTAGAGGCAAAACAGGTGGGTTATCTCCTGCGGAGTGTTCTAAGGTGGTGTGATCCTTATGTTGTCTATTAGTAGATCTCATTTACAAGTGAAGAATATGCGTTGAAATCTAAATTGGGTCGCCTAGAGAGTGGACTTAACTGTTCTGTGAGTCAATGCAAGATTTGCAGAAGAGTTAAAATTCCAGATGATTTGTGTTTCTACAAGCTTATGAAGGAGTGAGTTTAATCTCACTATGGTATTACGGCAGCAATAGAGTATATGCGTTATGATTTATTGAGTTCGTTTTGATCTATGGCTTTGAGCCAAGTTGGGGAGTTGCTATTAATTAAGTTGAATTCATGGTTAGGTGCTATATTAGTTCCAGTTGAGGTGTGTTGGTGAGTCAGTTATGGCTTACATAGATTAAGGTCGAGGATGGCTCGAGTGAAGGAAAATTTTGACAAATATTATATGGTGCTTTGTATGTGTGTGAAAATAACAAGACATCTTAAGTTATTGTTAGTAAATAATGCTCAGTGCATAGAACAGAAATATGCTTGCTTGTATTGGGATAAGGTCATATCGTGCGGTGTTAGAGAGCTAATAAGGCATGGGTTATTTTGTTTGTTTATCAAGCTAATTGCAGTTTAAGTAGAGTGGACAACTCTAGAGAATGGTTATATTGTGTTCAAATTTTACCTGCGCTAATTGGAGGCTTTCAAGTTGTACTTATAGTTAGAAGCTGAGCTTTTCAGAGAAAAATGGTAAGACTTGTGGTAATTTCTATATTAATCATGGGATTTCTATGTAGCACTATCAGGAAGGTGCAGGTAATGGTTCAGAATTCGTAGAATGTCTCTTTAGAGTAAAGTATTTCGAACGTGGTGCTTGCAGAGTTTAAAAGAGTATTCAGCGGCTTATGAGCCTTAGACGTTGTGGTTTCGCATTAAAGATTGTAGGGCAAGTTTCAGTTAAGGACAAGGGTGTACTAACAAGGAAATAGATAAAGGTGAAACAATTCAGCATATTAATGGATACGATAGGGTCTTATTGTACTAGCGATATGATGATGCTTTATGAATGTTTTTGTGGAAGTATTCTTGGGTTGGTAACCTACATGGCCTGGTCAAGCCAGAGGAATTCCGTTTTGATAGCTTGGTTATGTGCGAGCAAATTTGAAAGTTTTCTTGATGGGTTTTTACCATGGTTCGAGACGGATATCTTCTACCGATGTGCGGAACATATTGTATATTATGAACTCCTCCTAGATGGGAGCAAATAGAAGCTTTCTAACTGTCCGGAATGTAATTTTCCTATAGCCCGGAAATTCTAATAATTTCTTGCGTTTGCAAAATGATGGCACAATAGACGTGGTATGCTGTACATGTTTAATATTTTCATGTAAGAGGTGGCAGTTCATCCTTGAAGGGAAGGTCACAAATTCTGGATAGAATGGTCAGTTTCAGATATTTAGATTGAATGTTATAACTGCTCGGTAAGACCTGAGAAGGGTGCATATTATGTTTCGATCTTTCTATGTATTGTAGAATTTTTTTGAAAATAATTATCATGGGATGATCGTACTTGAGGGATGTGTCATTCATTTGAGTGCTGAGGTTGTGATCAGTTACAGTGATTTATGTGATCTATGAATTTGGAGACGGGGAATTCTCAAAAATATACTATTTCGAAATTGTGGCATATTTGAGGTGAGTATTTTATCTAACCCATTGGATGCACTAGTCGAGCTAATTGATGGTGATAACTATGTGCTGTGAGCACTGTCACACCTCCTTTTTATCGCTATTACAACACCCCGAGAAGGGATATAATAAAAGAAAAGGAGTTTTTCCAATTTAAGGACAGTCGGAACGGGATCGATTTGTTAAATTTCAGAGTCGCCACTTGGGAGATTAATGGTGTCCCAAGTCACCGGTTGAATCCCGAACCGAGGAAAGTTTGACTCTGTTACAGTCTGCGAACTAGAAATCCGGATAAGGAATTCTGTTAATCCGGGAGAAGGTGTTAGGCACTCCCGAATTCTGTTAATCCGTTGTATTTGTTTTTATCTGATTTCTATATGTTCCATTTTTATGTGCATTTATTAATATTCCGCTTTATTATTTAATTTTACAAAGAATTACAATATCGTGAAAATGTATTTCGGACCACGCCATACCAGTATGCCCGTGGCTTTCAACACACTTCAACTTCGCTGAGATTTAGATTTGGATCACATAAATGTGCATCCGTATTAAGAAGGTAATATTATTATAAATCATTCCTAGAGTATCTAGGTCTTGTTAACTTTGGGAAAGACCGTGAAATTCGCTAAACGGTCCATTCCAATTCTAAGTCTTTTTATGTAACAATTATTCGAGGGCCCCGCAATTGTATATTTAATGTGGCGAGACTCATATTAATGTTGTTAAAGTCATTCCTAAAACATCTATATTTTCTACTTAATTTGTTACTAATAATAAAGAGAAAGATCCTAATTATTTATTAGTTGCCTAATTGTCATATTATCGATGGAGTTCCATGATTTATAACCGTTTGGGCCTGCTGAAAATATTCTAAAGCTCGTATGAATGAATAAGAGCGACTAATCAAGTTTTAATGTTTTAACTAATTTAAAGTTTAAATTTACACGATTTAATCAATTCGAAAGTTAGGCCAAACCTGCATAGGTGTTTGAAACCTTTTGAATTCAGAACCACCTTTTATTTTGACTAACATGAATTTCCAAGTAGTAAACTCATATTCAGAGTCTTATTAACATCAGCATTCCAATACCTATATTAGACAGCAATATAGCTAATCAAATACTATACAACTAATGAATCTGTATCACTAATTCTCATTCTAAGCTAACTATACAAATCACCTGATGCTAACATTAGGTAATAGTCTAGTTAACAAAGTCAATCGTCTATAAATGTGAATTTACACAGTTCATCTATCAAATAAACATTTCACGAACAGCAAATGAAACAGAGTATAGAACTTTAAACAAAAAAACTCTATTCTATTCATCAATTGCAGTCCTTCAGTGTGACATATACAAGTTTCCTTCACAGTTCATAGGTGATTGAGAGATGATACCTGGAAATTGACACAAATAGAAGAATAAGAAATCAGCCACAGCACAGTAACAACCACAATTAACTTCCAGCAGCTATCAATTATCCAGCAAACCAGGAACAGATTTGAAATCCAGTAATATGTGAAATTCAGCAGAAACCAGCTCAGAACAATGCATTTGAACTCCAAAAACCATGCAAATTCATATCATATAACATCTGATCCACAAATCCCAAATATTGAGTCTTAACCACTAAAATTCTGTTGAAAATCTAGTGAAACAGGGTTGAAAACTTGGACTCTGCTGATTTTGAATTGTTATTGGATGTTTTGGAAGTTATTTGGATCAAAAGGAGGAAATTGAAGTCTGAAAACCTCAGTTCCGGATTTGAAAAGTTATCAGACCTACTGATTCTGTTTTATTATCAATGAAACAATAATTTTTGCAGTTTTTTTAGAGGTTTCTATCTGTTTTTGAATTTTCCAGAAGAAATTTCAGATCTGAAAGGAAAGATTAAAGCCTGGAATTCTAATCCCAGATCTGGAGCTTTGTAGATATTTTTTGGGCTATTTTTTTTTTTGAGGTGCCAAAACTTATAGGGTTCAAAAAGTGTCTCTCCTTAGTAATGGCTGAAATTGCCTATTTATAGAGTTGGAAATTGGAGGGAAATTCAAAATTGGTAATTATCTAAGAGTCCCTCGTTTTTAACTTGTTAGACAGATTAATACACTTGTTTGATTAAAGTTTGCACTAGAACCCATTCTAGAAGGTTCTAGCTAATTCTACTACATTCCTACCCCTTTGTAATATCAATTCTGCCCTCACTTGTATTTAATATTTACTGAATTGCCTTTTTATACTGCCTATATTACCCCTACTTCATAAGGTTTATTATCTTTATGCCACTTTCTCTACCCAAAATACCCCTGAAACCTTTCTACAATTACCATTAACCTAATCTTCATCCTATTACCCTAACAACTATAACCAACAACTGATACAAAAATAGAATTTGAGACACAAAAACAGAAAAAATTAACCACCAGTAATTGTCAATTAAATGAATATATCCTATTATTCTAATTAACTAATACTAATTAACTGAAATCTAAAACTAATCTAGCAAACTAACAATTAATCACATTAAACTAACGGGCAGGTTCATATATACTTATCTAAAAAAAATTGCCAATAAATTTGAACACTTTCAAAACCTAATTATGAAATGGATAAAAACAAAGATGAAGAAGAAAACTAAAACCAGAAAACTAGACGAATTTTAAAGCTAGCAGACGAGGATGAAATCAGAATCAAAAGGGAAACATGTATAGAAATAAAATCTACAGAAGCAAGACTTAGCTTTTCCTCTTTTTCTTTTAAAAATATTTCTTGATAATCCGTCTATACCCTCTTTCTCGACAATTTCATTGCAGGCGATCGATCTTGGACATTTGAGGATTTTATCGGCGATCCCTAAGATTTGGGGCTTCGTCACAGTGTTGAAGGAGTCATGGTGTTAAATAAAGGCTGTTTGGATGAAGTATTACTCGCCGGCGGTAGGGTTCCGGCGAGTTTAATTTGGACATTC